>WYDI02017718.1:0-93609 GCA_009867235.2 Psittacus erithacus | reverse complement strand
AGGATCACCTCCTTTGACCTGCTGGTCACACTCCTTTTGATGCAGCCCAGGATACAGTTGGCTTTCTGGGCTGCGAGCACACACTGAAGCCGACTCATGTTCATTTTCTCATAGACCAACACCCCCAAGTCCTTCTGCTCAGGGCTGCTCTGAATCTCTTCTCTGCCCAACCTGTAACTGTGCCTGGGATTGCTCCGACCCAGGTGTAGGATACTCCTATCAGTAACTGGTCACCTAATTCAACATAAGGTGACAGAGGAAGAAGGCTTTCAGAAAGCTTATGCTAGGTACTTCATCTCTCAAGGGCTCTGCCACTTCCCCTTCAGAGTTTGTAGTCTGTCATGACTCTCATTCTAAAAATTCAGGACAATCAGAAGAGGGAAGAAACCTCTTCAATCACTGTAGCAATCATTCTCTTTCGTCTTCATTTTTACCCTATTTTTCTTTGTCATATATGCTTCAACGATCCCTTTCCTCCTCCTCTAACACTCAGTTACTTATTTTGCTCAGCCAAACAACAGTTATTTAACCCTTCTCAACATTCTTTATACATCCATCCTTTAAGTTATCATCAGTCATCTCCTGCTTTATAATTCCAGCTTCCCAGCATCAAATGGATGCTGGAGTTCAAAGACAAGATATTCTTCAGATCCTCATCCTTTGTTTCTTAGAACAAAAATACACAACAATCCTTTTTAATACTCCTACTAAGATCACTCTTAAGCCTAAGAAGATACAAATACTAACCTCCCTCAAATATATAATCATTCACTAAGATCTTACAGTAAGAGTCTATTCTCACCTTGCTGGTCAGGCCCTTGTGAATGTCAGTGATGCTGCTGATGAGAAACAGGAGGGCAGTGAGGAAGGGGAAAGGTGACTTGGAGCCAACCAGGCTCAAAGGAGGCTTGCCTCCAGTGCAACTCAGAGATGCAATGCTGAAGACAGATTCTGGTGCTGGGGAACAAGACAGAGGGTTGCACAATGCAGAACATGGCCTGTGTGAACAGATAAAAGAGAGATGGGTCAGGTCAAAAGCACTTACACTGCTGAAAATTTATCTTGTTGGAATGTTACTATCTAAACCGTGCCACAAATTGCAGTAAAATGAAAGCCCTGAAGACAATGCAAGAACAAACCTAGTACCATGGTTGGTGAAGTAAGCACCATCACCATACAAACCATTGCCAGTGAGCTGCCATGAATTCTAATTTTTAGCTAAACTGTTCATTACATGCAGAAATACTGATGCAGGGATGCATCGCTGATGTCACACATTTGAAAACATTGGGCATCTGATTAAAAAAAGATACACATTTCCCCACATATATATGGAAACCAGGCTTATAGAGCTGCCACACACTTAAGACATTTCATTAATAACCTGGAAAGCAAAGCCAAAAAGTCAGCTTGTATCCAAAACTGACATTGCAAAGATGCTGCCCCTTACATACTCCTGAAATGCGTATTTTTAAGCTCTATTCAGGCAGAACCTGGTTTTAATGTACGCAAACATGCCTGTGCTCTTGGTGTGGGCAAAACCAGAATATTTCATACCAGCAATGCTTGTGGGTGCACTTAAGATATACCATGTCTGTACAGGCAAGACCACTACAAGGAAAAACATGTTGCTGAATTGTAATGGGACAACAGGACAAATACTGTCAAAGATCCATGTCATTACTCTATGACAGAGAACTAATTCTTTACACGCATTGCTCTTCCTTCCACTGGCATTACCATGTAAGGAGTGCGTGAACACATCTGGGGCACACAGAGCACCCTGAATTCCTGGCCATAATCTGCCCAGAACATTCAGACAAGATTGTCAAAAATATGAAGGCAGAGATTAGCTGACTCTTCACTTCTACCAGCCAGTGTTAAGAGCAGCATAGGAGAATTCTTGCTGACAGGCTTCTACAGCCTGACCAAACCCATTGCTTTCAGACCTCAAGAACAGGCAGGAAAAGGTCTAACGAGCACCCCCCTGTTGGAACCGTACTTGGTGATAAGAACTTCAGACCTCAGTTCTCAGTCATGAAAGATCATGGGCCAAACTGTTTGGTGACGACTCAAATACCACTTAAAACCAAAGACTTCCAGTAGCCCTTATATGAGATGTTCTCAGAAGCAGTCAAATGCCTCCCTGACTACAGGCTGGGACTTTTAGATTCCCTCCCTCCAGAGGATTTATCACAGGCTAGTAGGGAGGCTCCCTCTACAGTAGAAAGACAGAATCTCCGTACTGCTTGTAACAGTTCCAAGAGCCACAGACAAAGGTTATGTTATTCAAATGTCTGAAAGAACAGTTTGGTATCTGGCCTTTCGTTTTCCTGCAGAGGCTTTCAAGCTCTGCAGGAGCTCAAAGATGAGAGTGTAGTTAAAGTATTTTCTGTAAACTGCTTCATACAGAGCATGTGAATGGTACACACACACACACTCTGTAAGAGGGACTCAAACTGATGTCACTTGTTTTTAAAAAACAGTGAAACCAAAGAATCAAAGCCAAGAGTGACTAAAATCAATCTGAAATTAATATGAAAACTACAAGTACATGAAGAGGCAGAGATGCAGACCCAGCAGCAGCACCAGTAGGAAAAGAGGAACTACAGAACCTCTGTGGACATCATGCTTTTTGCTGTGTGAGAAGAGAGAACAAAGCAGGGTACAGACAGAGCCTGACTGCACTCTTATTCACACACACAGAGCACGTATGAATGGGGAAAGGAATGGGAGGGGAAAACTGGCACACAGTGCAGTACAGAAGTGAAGCTCCCTTAGCTTCTGGGAGCAGCAGTGAAATGGCTTTACCTGAGCAAGTCCCACATGCTCTGTATGGCTGGCTGGCTGAGAAGGGGCTGCAGTACCTCAGATGTCAAACGTTCCAGTTCCTCTAAGCAGTCAACTGGATTGACTGATGGCTGCAAAAGACACGGAAAAAGACAGGAAAGGATGGTGAATGAAGGCATTGCAGGTTGATTTATTTGCTTTCTGTGTGTTCATTGCCTTTTTGCCAGACCATGAAATCTACATACTGTTACTGCTCTAGGTTGGAGCTGGCCTCACAGCTGGTAGTGCAGAAGCTGAAAACTAGAACACCACGGTGCTCTTGCACTCAAGTATCACAGAGATTTCTTAATTGGGTGGAAGTAAGGATCTTGATCTTGGAATCAAGATCCCCTAAACGAAAACTTGCCCTAAGTGGCTACCCCTCCCTTCTCCATGTTATCTAAGTGCTGATCTTTCCATTTAACATGAAGACGACACAAAGGTGATCAGAGCTACCTTCAGAAAGCAGTGTGGCACCATAAGGGTCCCCAGTAAAAAATAAACAAACCCAAAGTAAAAGCTGTATGAAGTGTGACTGACCTACCCATCAAGCACAACTGCGGATGAACATTGCACAGAAGAGGATCTATGGCTTTTAGAGAACCATCTAAATTCTTCCGACCCTAGTAAGCAACATCCCAGATTGAAGAAACATGCTGGCGAATATTAATGTTCTTTCCCTTTATTAGAATGCTGCTTTAGGATACAGAAATACTAATTTCCATAACATAAAATCTAGTTTTCCCCAGATGAAATCCCCCTCTAGAAATCACTATGATCTATATGAAGGTGTTAACCTTAGTTTCTAAGTAGGCTAACAAGAACGTTCCAAGAAGGTCCCAGTATAGCCTGGTTACTGTGTAAGTTGGGCAATTTTATTTTGATTTTATTAATCAGAGGAGCTAACCCCTGGTAGATGATGGAACTTCTTTTTAAGTGGAAATAAAAAATATGTCATAAAGGTTAAAAAGGAATATTAACCTCTTGGTTATCCTGGCTCTCTAATGCTCAGGACATAATGACAGCAGGTGAAGGGTATGACCAACCTCTGGAGCACTGAAGTCATCTTGGAGAGATACTGGTGGTTTCCACCGCAGCCACATCTAACAAACTCAGTTGCTCTGGGCAAGCTTCAGAGCAGCTGCAGAAACGTAACTACAGCCACTAAATTACCCCCACACGGTGAAGGCAGCTCTCCCAGGTCATACCTCGGGCACATCAGTTGGGCAGTAAAGAGGAAAATTGAATTTATCTTTAGAACATGAAACTTTACAGTAACTGAAGTATTAAGACATTATTCTTCAGCAGCATCATACCGATGTGTCACCTTCAGAACGCTCACTTTAAAAGATGGCCACATACTACAGCTGTAACTGGGTTACAGGAGTCAACCTTCAATGTCAATGGGGCAGCAAATAAATTTATCTCTATTGTTTCCTATCCAAAGTTCCTATAGCATGACCCTTGATGCTCAATCTTCCAACCAGATTATTGCATTGTAGCTGTCCACATGTAAGCTACAGACCACAGCGAATGCAAAAATGTGCAACTTAATTTAGCCCATAAAGAGCAAGGGCTGCCAAACTGAATCAGGTCATATTTGCTTCATGCTTTGGATCTCTGCCACAAATGAGAACAGTCACAACACTGCCACTTACCCTGACTGAGACTCTGAGTCCAAAGGAAGGAAAAGACAAGAAAGGAAGACAGTGATATTTGGCACTGTTAATGTGAAGGATCAGTAGACTTATCCAACCCTAAGTGCATTGCAGCCTAGATCTGAGCTGTGATAAACAAAATCTAGTCCTCAGCTAGATGCCTCAATGTCTGTGTTTTTCAGCTTTACCTGTTAATTTCTCCTGTTTTCAGAGATAATACACAAGCTGATGCTGGTGAGATGAAAAGACAACCTGTATCTTCAGGCCTTACCTGCTGACTACAAGCACTGTAATACACTCCCAAGTAGATCACGTAAGTTGTGGTGAGGGGCTGGAGAGTTTGCCACGTTTCTGTCTGGGATATCTCCTGGAGGAATTTTTTCAAACTGGTCTCAAGGAAGGGCTGCAAGCCTGACACTTGATGCCAGGATATGGGAGGAGGAGGAACCTGTTCGCTATCTTCTGAGCTATTACTGAAACACAATTGAAGAGTAATACAGGGTAGCAAATATGTCTCAGAAACAACTGTCTCTTTAAACTATCATTTTTAACAGCAAGATTTCCAAAGGCACGTAGTCTGGAAGCTGATACCCGACAATAGCCACTAAGGGCAAAACAATTCTTTGCACATTCCCACAGAACAGACTTCACCGATTTTGGCATCAAAAACTATGCAGAGGCTACTCAGGAAAGTCAAATTGTCTTCATCTGCACTACTCTGTCTTCAAGCTATGCTTTACTGTACATGCTACCTCAGTATCCAGCTTCAGTTAAAAGAGTTTCTGGCTTTTCACCAGAAAAAGTACCTGTTTCTTCAGCAAATGCTACTGCTTTGATGCCTATCAAAACCAACCACCTTTTAATCCTGACCCATCTTGGTCTCTGCAGAGAGGTTCTTTCCTCCAAACCTTGGAAAGGTTACTATTTTTCCCCCCAAAGGGAAGATCAAAGGAGCTTCCAAGCTCCTTTCAGCAGGGCATTTGGCTAACACCGTGCTTCTGCCTCACAGCTGGAGGCAGATTTTCACTCCTGCCTCTTACCAGGCAGACAAAAAGAAGTTGACAGCCAGGTCTCCAAATGAAGGAGAGAGAAGAGAGGATGCCAACTACTCAGATACAAAACTGGTGACAGAGGGGCCCTACCTGC
Source organism: Psittacus erithacus (assembly GCA_009867235.2). NCBI lineage: Eukaryota > Metazoa > Chordata > Aves > Psittaciformes > Psittacidae > Psittacus > Psittacus erithacus. Next base: position 87,976 of record WYDI02017718.1, on the reverse strand, counting down.
TCAGCTTGGCCTGCAGCTCCGCAGCGTAGCCTGCTGTTTGCGTCACATGTATCAGCAGAGTAACTACCGCCGTAGCTCGCTGGACAGACAACTCAGTCATACAGCTCTTCTCACGGCAAGTGCTGAGCAGCTCAGGTAGGGACTGCAGTATCCTCACCAGCACAGGGTAGAGATCCCTAGAGTATGAATCACAGAACAGATGAAGTTGGAAAGGGTCTCTGGAGATCATCTATAGTTCAACTTCCTGCTCAAGCCAGGTCAGCTAGAGCAAGTTTGCCCAGCAATATGTCCAGTTGAATTCTGAGTAGCTTCAAGGAGAGAGAGTTCACAATCTTCCTGTGCAGCCTGCTCTAGTGTTTGATCACCTTCACAAGTGTAGGAAACATTTTCTACTAAGTGAAATTTCCTGTATTTCCATTTGTGCCCATTGCTTCTTGCACTTCCACTTCATATCACTGAAAGAACCTGCCTCTACCTTCTTTACATCTTCCCATCGCATAGAGATTGCTAAAATGAGATTATTATGAGAACCATCATCACCACCAAAATAACAAAACCAAACAGCTGTGGGAGAAAAGATCACAAAAAAAAGAACATTATCTTTCATTTGAGTAAGACCCCCCTAACACTCTACCTCCAAGAAGATAAATCTCATGGAAAAAGCTATTTTTATTTATTCCTGATTCCCTAGTTCTCAAAATCTCAGCCAAATGATTTGCATTATCATCAGTGGTGATAATGCAAATTCAAGGAATCTTCTGCTCTTTGTCTTTCATCAATGTTATTTACAATAGAAAATTATATACAGTTTTTACTCTTTATTAACTAATTCACCTGATTGGGCTAGAGAACACAATGTTGCAGAGGAACAATCTCCCTTCTGACACCCTTGGCCTCCCTTTTACACTTCAGAGCAACTCCACAGCCATCCCTGTGCTTCCAAGTCAGTGCAATTACAGGAATATCTCAATGCTTGTGATAGCTCAGATTTATCCCAGCACAGACCCTGATGGTCATGCACAAGAACTTCTACCAAATTGAAACTGGATGTGGCATGCAGTTTGTCTGCATCACTCTGCCTCTCTTAGTATGCACGCTGGTGACTGCTGCCCACAGACTGCCTTCAGATCATCAGATTCAGCCCTAAGTGTGCTACAAACTATACGTGCTGATGTCGCACAAACACAGATTATCCATGCCTTCAAGGGGAAAAGGGATGCAGCCCTAAAAAGCTAGGGTATAGTATCTCCCATAGTATAGAGGAGAAACAACAAAATACCAATCTTCAAACACAGGAGATAAAGAACAACCAGAAAAGACAATACTCAAATACCTATAAGGAATTTGGAGTTTTACTGCAGGAGGCCAGAGTAAGGGAGATAAGACTTCCTGAAGGGAGGTAGAGACCGAGCCTGGAGAACCCTATTATTGGCCCCTCTGGAACAGAGTGTCTGTTTTCCCTGTTGTGCCTCCCACCCTCATTTCTCCAGCTTTAGGCTGTACCTGTAGAGATCACAGGCCTGACCATAGGCAGCAGCCACAGCCCACAAGCGGAAGGCTTCAGTGCTTAGCCTGATGGCTTCTTCCCTTGGCAGCAGCAGATCCGCTGGGTCTTCAGCTATAAAGCGACACAACCGACTTTTCATTTCAAATGTGTTAAGCTGGAAACCAAACAAACCAGAGAGAAAAGAATAAACAACAGAAAAAGACAAAGGGATAAGAGGTAGCAGCTGCATGCATCATCACCACATTACTCTGGCACACCAGAAAAGCTGCACATTTCAGTTCAGCTCATTCTCTACTCCTCTTGTCCTGTTCAAATCTGCCTTTAACTTATGTAATCTCAAGGAGCACACTTCAAAGGACCAATAAATGGTCAAAGGCTCTTATGAGAGAAGTATTCCTGGAAGGGACACCTAGGTGTTACCTAATCCATTTCTAACACAAATCAACTACACATAAATCATTTCTGACAGAGGTTTCTCCACCACACACACTCTTGGTTTGGATGCTCTCTGCAGCATTTAACCGATTTTAAGAACATACGTATTTATCCTTCTTTAAGTAGTCATAACTAGTACTCTATCTGTCAAGATTACATGTAAAGATACATCTAATGAAAAACACCGCATACAAAAGTACTGAATTGATGATGCTTTTGGTTTTGGGGGGTCAAACTAAATGGCTTTCAGAGGTCCTACAACCTAAATGTTCTATGATTCTAACTCATTTCACAAAAAGGGTACCTCCTGCCTATTACTTTTATAGGATGATAGCATTTTGATTCCTTGGAAATGTTCTGAGGCTATTTTGGTGTTGAATTAAGCATGGGCATGACTCATTTGCAGTTCTCTAGAAATAATTTTTATCCTCCCCAACAACTGGGTATTTTTGTGTAGCCATCTCCCCCACATAAAAAAGAGCTTGCTTGTGATCTGTCTAAACAAATGAGGTAACAGTGTCTTTTTCACAACACAAGGACATATTATAGATAATTACAAATTCAAATGCTTTAGAGACATCCTGTAGGGAAATCAATGCACACCAGCAAGAAAGCAAAAGGAGCTGATGAATCAAATGATGAATTCTGACACCACTCCTACAGAATAGAGGGCAAAGTCAAATTTACTTCCAGTGGAGGAAGATGGAAGAATTTTGTTGTTAGCTGAAATAAATTCATGCATTGATGATTTTGATTTAGTTTGTTATTATCTTCCATTCCCATGCTCAAGAGCATGTAACAAGCCATATGAGAGTGCAACAGAAACAAAGCCCAAATAGTTTATTGTAAGCAATAAACCTTGTGGATAAAAGCGAGTGGAACCTTGTAAGCAATTTTTGCATGCCTTGATACACCTGGAGTACACAAAGCCTGAAACAGAGTAAAATTCAGAGATTTTCTATTACGCTACTAGGACCACTTACAGCCTTTAAATATCCCACTATCCATTATCAGCATGTTATTCTATGTATTTTATAGCACAGGCTGGTGTTCTGTTGCTGAGGTTAGCAATTTCCTGGATGGCAATTTATTAGATGCTGTTAACAATACTGAACCAAAAACCCTAAGAAGTGCTCACTGCATTGTAACAGGTGCTGCTCATGGTAGATGTTACACATTTATAGCATCAGTACGATGACCTATATGAGTGAATGCAATTATCTCTGAAGCGGAAAACCTGTCCAGAAGTAGATAAGAGTAGTTGGAAATACTGATAAATGCCCTCAGAGTTATTAAGACAAATTAATGGCAGAAAAGTCCAACCAGGATCATAAAACACAAGGATAGCAATTTAACCTAAGCTGCCTATCACTGGAACATGGGAGAACATGGGAGAACACAGAGCATCACACACCATGCGCTCTAAACATCTGCTATTGGTCAGTATCACTGGGCTTTGTTATGTGATTTTGCATAAAGCAAAAAGCTTGAGGCAGCTCTTGCACTGGTACACAGCAGAAGCATCATTATTAGGACACTGTCAACAATTCCTTCAAAACACACATATGCACCATCTTCACAATGATTATTCCAGCTTCAGCTCAGTCACCTCCATTTAATCTTCTGTCTTTAACTTACATGGAACAAAGGCCTTTGCAATTAGAAAAGGTCTTCTGAAAAGCACTCACCAGCCTGGCTGTTGCATTTCGGCCTCCACATGCCAACACTCTGATGAATTTCATAGCAGTGGCACAGGCAACTCCATGGAGGCTGGTGAGCAGACACCCTGGTTCTGCCACTTGGGGATCCCACTGGGTAGGAAGAAATTCCCTGACAATGGTCTCAATCAACCGAGGACAGTCAAGCAGCTGCAGAGAAACAGCAGGCACAGTATAATTAAGGCAGCACAAGTAATTAAAGGTATGCAGTTATGCAGACATACAGAAGACATGCAAAACACGCAAGTTTGTTTGATCTCCTTGCCATAACTCTACTTGCTTCTTTCTTCCTTTATTCAAACCTTTCTCTATCATTCCCCAGCTCCTGTACAGTGGGAGATTTACCTGGCTGCATGCTTCAGAAGAGTGCCTTGCTATGTGGGTGAGGATGTGCAGTATATCTAGGACTACTGCTGGAACAGGTCGTACCACCTCCAGGATGTATCTCAGCCGGTGCTGGATCCGTGTCTTCAGAAGTCCCTGGGGAGACAAAGGGAAGGAATGAAAAAAATCCATTATGCTCTTTACAATTGCTCTCTGAACTGCAGCTGCTGCAAGACAAAAGGAGATTCAATTACATCTCCTGCAGGGTGACAGTTTTAAAATTACCAGTGGGGAGTCAAATAAGTTTCTGTGGATTTGCTAGTACAGAACCAAATGAGCAAGACTAACTGAACTTCTGTTCTGAATCCAACCACTAGTGGGGTTTGGATACTTGTATTTTCATACTCTGGAAAACAGAAGTAATAGAGAATAAGAAAATAACCTTCCCTATAAAAGACTACTAAAAGCTAATGTAGATGAAAAGGGTTCTCATGCTCCTTGAATCACTTTGGGTAGACACCACCTCCAGCACTCTGCCTGATAGTATCTGTCATGTCAGAGAAAGCTGACAAAAGCAAAGCACAGACCCAAATTCCTTGTTTGCAGCAGGAAAAGAGATGCAGAGAGATTATGTGATTTTTATTTTACGTTTCACATAGGAGAAGACCATGATGAGTGGTGATGCTGGGAAACAAGTCTTCAGCTTAAGTGACAGCATCACACACTCCTAGTTCTGAGAAAAGGCAACTCTGTAACACCTGGGTTCATAGTACTGACACTTCCAAATAGCTGCAGCCAAGCAACCTTACAGTTCTAGGCTTGACTGAGTTCAGATCTAGTTTAAACACTCCAACAGTGTTGAGTAATTGGGTTACAACAGCCAGTAACCAGGTGTGAAATGGAATTTCACAACAACTAGAACAGTGGAGAATTTTATCCCAAGTATCTTTTGAGTTTAGGCCACTTGGAACAAGTTAAAATCCATTATGCTGAAACACGCAACTGTTTCCAGAATCACAAACTGATCTCATGTCTTATCTACAACTCTTTTGTAAAGCTTTTTAAACAGTGTCACCTAGTAGAATACAACTGAAATCATGAAACCTCTAAACAAGACCCTATGCCCAGGTACCCTATGCCAAAGCGCCATTGGAACACAGGCCCAAGCACATGGATTAAGTGATGACTTAGTGACAAGTGACTAAATGAAGGTTTAATGACTGCAGCAGGGAAGAGAGTTGCACCGGCTCCACCAACGCTGAATATAAGATAACAAAGGCTGCTATTTTTAAAACTCCTATTAGGAATGTGGGATTAGGCTTAAAAACATGAATAATTCCTTTCAAATGATGCAACTACCTTAGAAATGCAAATATGGAGAACAAAATTGGAGAAATGCTAAGTAGCCAGCTTATGTCAAATATAAAATGAATGTCATTGCACAAATCTGACTAGTTCTGAACTATCTAGCTATGATGATCATTTTTAAATTCACAAAAGTGCATACAGACACTTTAATAATGGTTGGAACCTTTCCACTTCTAACTTAAGTAGGTGAGCTTGAAAATCATGTCTGTATGCGGTCCTCCAGCAAGTCTTAGGAGGTCACCAGTATGCTTGTTGCCAGTTTCCCTAGAGGAAGGTAGAGATACTTAATGATACTAAAATCACATAGGTCAAATCTCAACATTTTTAGAGATCAATAAAATTACCCTCCTGGTAACATATGACAGAAACAAAACATCCAACAGCCAGGGAAGAGTTCTAATTCCTGTTCGGAATGCTAGTAGTAACATACACAGGAGGGTAGATGGCTCAACAACACACACAGATCCTATTTTCCTAAACGGATTTCAGATCCAGCTCTATGCTTGCCTTTACAACATCATATCGGGCAACATCTGGATCTGGCTTGTTTTCGTCTTTTAACTTTTTATCTTGAGACTTCTCTGTTCCGTTTATTTCTTCATCTTCTTCCTCCTCCTCTTCCTCCTCATTGCTGCGGACAAATGGGAATGCAGCCATTCCTTGGTACCATGAGAAAGTCCAATCAAGATATTTCTGTAAGAAGAGTAAAGACACATAAACTGAAATTCTCACAAAGATATCATGAAAGACATAAAAAATTCAAGGATGCTTTTGATTATGGAATGCTTTACTGATTCCCACTTAACCCCAGAAAAACAGTAACACCATAAAGTGGATTGTGAACAGGTACAAGCAGAAAGCAATGCATTTCCACAGAAGTGATTTTAACCGATGATTCACACACACTTGAGAAACCATGCAAAGCAATTACTGTGAGGTGAATTAAATTCACTACACAGGTTAACAGAAATGCAGCTCAACTGGAAAACATTTAAGATGAAAATAAACAAACCATCCACCAAGGCTCTAGAAGCTAAATTGGAATTCGGCATTTACTGGCTCTATTCCCATTCCTGGACCTCTGTGGAACTGAGGTTACAGATAACACAGAACGGTGATGTAAAAATTGCTGTTAGAATAAAAGAGTGCCTGGTGTATTTGTTCATGTTTGTTTGAACGCCCTTCAGCTTCAGCAGATTAAACAAAAATCCCTTCTTTTTTCACAGCTAATGACAGTGTCTGATACTTTCAAGATCTGGGGCCATGCTGCAATATGTGAGCTTTCAACTCTTCAGTGATTGCTCCCGTAACAGACCTACTTCCCTCAAAGTGTTTTAAAACATAAAGGATGGTTAAACTGAATGTCTGCACTGCTAATAGCTGCTTTAGATTTTCACTTCCTGAACAGGAAATTAGAAGTAACTACCAATTAGTCAGAAAATACATGATAGCCTTCAACTAAACCCTGAACTGGTTTGAAACATTTCAAATGCAAGTGCCAAGGAAGCAGAAGGTATTATCAAGCATTAAAAAAGAGTAATAAAAAGGCAATATAAAACCAAGTTGGTAGGTGAGTGAATGATATGGTCAGAAGAGGCCTGACTTCAGCGAATGAAACTATGGGTCCATCTGGAATACAGAGCTTGGGACTGTAGCCTTCCTTCCACCAAAAGAAGAAAAAGCACAAGATAGAGTACGTGGGTCTTCGAAGTAAACAGAGAGAAAGGTGCTTCCTTCCCATAGCCATTTATGAACAAACAATACCTGCAGGCAGCATCATTTTTACATGGGTTCTACTTCTGTGTTTATAGTGGGGATAAATCGTGTTTGTTTTACAAATCCTGGAGCAAAAGGCCAGACCTCCAGCCCTGTCCCTTCCTCAGAGACCTTTGAAACCCAGCAGCACAGAGACACAAAGCAGAAACAAAGACAGCACAAAGAAGGAAGGACTTCCTGAATGAGAAAAATATACAGACACAGCACTCACAGTGCTGCTTTTGGCATCGACAGAGTCAGCAATCCCTGCTGATACAAGACATCACACCACAAGCTCTGATCTGAGAATCAGCGCACTACAGACAGTCATAAACCAGAATAATATCAGAAGAAAAGCACATCAAGAAGCTGACTCATAGCATTCATAGCACTTGCAACGGGTGGGCACGACTTCTAGTAGAAGCAGAACACCATTACTCATAGCTTAGAAAAGGAGCAAGATGTGGATGTGGAGAAAGCCACCTAGTCTGTTTTAATTGCCTCCCCACTAGGGATAGCTCTAAAGGCCCAGGAGAAGTTGCAAGGAGCTTCTTGAGATCTACTCACTCTTCTCTATCACCAGCCCCTTTGCAGTCAGACATTATAGCAGTTCTCACAAAAGGAGCTTGAAACACAGCCTATAGCATACTTGGTCTATAATGGACTGCTTCTGCCCAAACAGGAAGACATCTTAATCTTGCTGTTCAGGGCTCTCTAGTATCTCTGAACACCCAAAAGAAGTTTCAATGTTTTAACAGGTAAAAAAGTATCAAGGAGAAAACAGGCACATGAGAAGGCAAAATTAAGTATTTATTAGAAGAAGAAAAGCACATAAGGACAGCAGAAAACGGACAATGAGAGAAAACAAAGACAGCATCATTCTGAGGCTTAAGGGAAGCAGGGAGAATATTTAATCTGTTCAGAAGCAGAAAAACTACAAAACAAGAAGCCAACAAAAGAAACCATATTAAAAAAAATAAATTGTACACATACATTAGTAGTAGCTCAATCTAGATTGTAAAGATGTAAAAAGGAACAGGACCTCAGCAACCTGCACTGGATTTATCATGGAGCAGGGCTAATTCAAACAGGACAAAAAGACATCCTGAAATCTCTCAAACTGGGATAACACACTGCCTTGTCTGTCCCAAAGCACAGCAACTCTATTAACTATTAAGCTAACCCATCCAGCAAGCTTTTGTTTAAGCCACTTACCATGTCTTCTCATGCTGATTCCTGTTAACAGTTCAGCATGAAATCAAACCCATGCACTCAGTAATTGTCTCACCTCGTCATCGAGTGACACCAGCAGAGCCCGGAGAGCACCAACAGCTGCTGCCATGACATTATCCACTGCATCATCCAGTGAGAAGCGCAGCAAGAAGAGAAACCCAGCATCAAGCAGCAGACGCAGAATGCTGCCCTTCAAGGAGGAAACAAACTCTCCAGCCCTGGCCTGAAATACATATCACACAGTGAGTCTTAAAGCTGTCTCATTCTGCATGTTTGCCTCTTTCCATTTCTACTGTAAAGCAGCTAAAGTGTGTGCCAGGTTTTTTTCCCTTATTTTCTCCTCCTTTCATTCCACAGAAGCATGTAACTCCAGTTTCTTAACACAAAAACCTTTCTTTCTAAAGCCTGGAACCATCTCCTGGCTTCAGTCTGTTCTGCCCATCATTCTTCTCAAAACCACCCTGTTTCTTCTCTGTTTCCACTGCTATTAGGGGGCAGGTTAGCACTTCCCCTAAGAGTTAGGCAGAAGTGTGCATAGAAGTAAATATTCACTCTGCTTTACGTTACTGACACATCACTCTGAGTAGGCTGGTTCATATAGAAAAAGCATGCTATGAAGCTGGCTCAGGCAACAGGAGTCAAAGGGTCACTGCCAAGGATATAGGTCTGTCACAAAAGTAACGCCAAAAAAAAAAAACCCAAACTTGTGTCCAAATCAACAAGACAGCTGAAGCTGCAGCACTGCTGCTGAACACCACTTGGAAGCATCTCCCTCCAGACAAACCTGAAACTCAGACTGCTATCTCCCAACACTTAACTTTTCTAACAGTAAGGACAATCCCAGTGAAAAAGAACACCCTGCTGCTGATTTTTTCCCACTTTCATTGAACAGTACAAAGCAAACAACTTGTACCAGAGAACCCTGGTCCTGATCCACCAGAAACCTGAATTACGGGAAGGAATTCCACAAGAAGTGACTTACGTTTTGAACAATGCGACCCAAGACCTGCAGAGCCAGTGTCCTCTGTTGAATAACTTGGCTGCGAGACAAATGAAAGAGCTCTTGGAGAGAATAACCAGCCCTCTAAATGGGGGAGACATCAAAACAAAACCACAAAACAACTCAGCTATAGGTATAAACAGGCCCCTTCAAATAAGATTAACGGCAAAATACTTCATAATGGGAGATAAACTGCAATGCACTGTCATTTGCTTTGTGGCAATTGCAAAAGAGATTCTAATTGTTGATGTGACAGGAGAAAACTGAACTTCTTAAGAAAAGGATGTATGTGCACCTTTTTCCAGCACCACAAATCCTCAATGGCATTAAAGAGAAAAAGCATTAATGGAGCTTTCTGCAAGTGAGGCAGTTAATGCGTACAGACCAGCTTCTCATCAGGATCTTGTTTCAAAAGAAAATCACCTGTCTGCACTTTGCTAAGGTTTTTGTTACTACAAAACCTTTGCACAAAAGGAATCTTGCCAAATCAAACACGGGAAACAAATGTGTGTACCCTTTCTACTACATTACACCCACCTCTGCCTCTTCTCCATGGTGATGCAGGCCTAGGTGTGTTGGTAAATCAGCATCTGCAGGAATCAATTCTCCTTTTAAACTGAATCGAGCTTGCATTCCCTACAACAAAAGCGTGAAAGGACAAAAGGATTATTTCTATTGCCTTCCACTCCATTCACCACTTCAAACACCACTTCTTGTATCAGCTGCTAGAAGGGAAGAGTTCAAAAACTCCTCAGCTCAGACCTCAAATTCTTAAGAAGCATTCTCCTCTTTCTCAGCTTTCGGACCTGTTTCATCTCAGATTACAGCTGACAGACTTTCATTTCCCAGCTGTCCTGAGCATGACTGACTGAACTGTCCACTTACCATCCCACCCTGTGGAAGAAACTGGGAACTCTCCCAGCCCAATGAAACCTTACATACTGGCCACACGACTAGTTTCTGAAGCCTTCAAAACTGTAACTGCTGAGAAGCATGACCCAGACACAAACATGAAAAATTTCAGTTTCTAGTTCAAACCTTTTTGGTTTTCTTCTGCTGAGGCAAGGGCAAATCTTTCATCCATTCCAGCTTCTCAAATTCCACATTGTCCATGTGAATCCATTCCTTCTTGGGCTTCACAGGCAGATCATCATCTTTGTGGGGGGAAAAAACAGCAGTTACCTTCCAAGGCCGAAATGAAGATAATACTATTCCCCCTTCGCTAAGCTACTTGGCTTGCATACAAGATTCATGTAAAATTAGAAAACTGTTTTCAAACTGACTGTTGGCTGATGCATAAACATCAAAGGTTTGAAGCTGTTTTCATCTTTCATGAGAGCTACAAAAGGAAGTGAACAGCACTGTAATGAAATTCACAGACAAGGCTAATTTAGGAGAAGTTGAGCAGAAGTCAGGACACAAATAAGGCAAAGTGATCAGAACCAGGGCAGAAAAATAGTATCAACCCTACTTTTGAGAAAGCAAACCGTGTGGCATTCAGGAAGGGGAATGCTAGAGGAGATGTGAAATGAATCAAAAGTATTACTTGCAGAATCATAGAATAGTTTGGATTGGAAAGGACCTTAAGATTATCCAGTTCCAACTCCCTGCCATGGGCAAGGACAACTTGCACTAAACCATGTCACCCGAGACTCCATCCGACCTGGCCTTGAACAATGCAGAAAGGTCCAAGCAAATTATTGGAAGCCAGTATGATTTCAGCCCAGATACACTAGAGAGAGCACAAACACTACTAATCACACTTTCATTGCATCTGTGATGCTGCTCTTCATCCCATGTCCCCCACTAAAGGCTTGAGAAGATCAGCTTGAAAAGATCAAAACAGCTGAGTACCTACACAGCTTGCCTGAGAAACAGCGCAGCAGGGAAACTGGACATTTGAACAAGAATTTCAAAGGTTGAAGTACTAAAGGAAGAAAGTACTAATTTAACTTTCTAAAGTGCTTTGGCTAGAAGAATCTTAGAAACCAGATGTTTATACCTGACATCACAAGAGTTGCCCGAGGAAAGAGACAAAAGAACCTCACGACTGAAGGGACAGAAGAAATATAACCAGAAATTATCTGAACACTAGGAAAGGTAATGCTTTGCTACTAAGATACTATGCCATACTGCTATGAGAAGAGATGAGCTAAGAAGTTCTTGCTATCCCAAGAGACATCACACGTTAGAATAGGAACAGGCAGTCTAAGGACAAGAGAAGCAGCAGCATCACTCCTGCTGGAGCAGCCCAGAATTCATTTGCATTGCAGCTATTAACCCTGGTGCCCTGTCCTCTCTTGTAAGGAACAATGAATCCCACTGAGATGTTCTTCTTTCACCCCATCTTTCCCTGCTGATAACTGGCCTGAAACCTAACCTTTTAATTTCCTCCAATTAGCAGATAAACTTTCAGGAAGGGCACACATCCTTTTTAGGATGAAGCTTCACCCTTATGATCAATGTGGTATTGAGTAAGGTAGGGAACCAAGCACAGAGTTAATCTTCCTCAGTCAGAAAGCTGTTCCACAGAATTTTAGCCAAAGGCTCCATACACATTTTAATTGAAGAGAGGAAAAAGCATCTGAAAAGTAAGAAAGTTGAACGCTTGTGGGTGGTAGATGCAAAACTAGAGGAAATATCAGCAGAAAAATGAAATCTATTAATATTTGTAATTGTTTTCTCCATTAATCACTAAATTGATAGGGTTGAGTTAATCATTCTATGAACAGGATTATGCATATTATCACCAGCCCTTAGTATTATGACCTTGTCAACAACAGGAGACTGAGATATATTCCAAAGCATCAGCAGATTTTCCAGTAACAGAGAACTCCCTTCAGAGAAACACAAGCTGACAGTGCAAATGCAACATTTGCATTGAACTTTTTCAGAACTGGGTTGTACTAAAGGCTGCCACTCAACTTCTTCCCTTTCTGCTTTGTTCCCCTTTTGTCTCAGTGCCAGAATACACTTTTCCATTTGATAAGATTACAAGTTGCTGGATAAAGGCTTCACCATCTTGTTTATAAGAAACAGTGACTTTTATCTCATTACAGGACAGGTTTGACTTTTGAGCAATCCCATTGCTTTGTGTCATCATCCTTTCCCTGGGGAAATTCAGAATGACCGTTTATGCTCAGTTATTTATGATGAGTTTACTTCTGAGCACAAAGAAATGCAAAATCCCAACACTGAGTGCTAATGTCTAATTAATATTTTACATATCGTGTTGTCCAAGATGGGCTGCAGACATCAGGTGCTGGAAAGGCTTCCTTTGGTTTTATAGCTTTCTTTGTTCTTTCAAACATCCTGGGAAAACTCCTCTTCTTTCCTGTGCAGTCTTCCATCGGAAGCAAAAGATGCTGTCAGCACACAATGCTCTGAACACTGAACTATTCTCAAAAGCAGTACTACAATCTTGTTCAGCCTTTATTGGCTCAACAACCCACTCCCATTGCTCCCAGGCAAGTAAGAGCGTTACTTAACCTGGTGCTACTTGTGCACTCAATTGTTCTCAAAATAAAAAGAACAAAGAATAGTCTTTTTGATTAAGATGGATTCGTGGAAAAGTAAAACTTAGGAGACACAGCAAAAGGACTGTTCAGTGAACTGTCTTCCTCAATAAGAGGCTAATCAGCTTTCCTTCTCCTGCACATGTACACATACATACACTCACAGACTCATCCCTCTCGTCAAGAAAATGTTATCTCTTGCAAACACCAAGCTGAAAGCCAGAAGTGATTCAAAGACCTCTTTAATCAGTCTGCATGTTGCACTGGGACACAAAGAATGCATCAGAAGAGAGGATCAAGAGATGGAGAGAGCCAAAAATTGACACGAAACTGGGGGTGAAGTATGCTAATGAGAAAGAAAGATATGCTATGAACAAAAGCATGGGAAGGATGAGAATTAAGAGTCTAAAATCACAACACAGAAAAAGAGATGGCTAAAGAAAAAACTGCAGTGAGTAAAGCAACAATAAGAGCAAAAGCTTAAGGGGAAAACACTTCTCCACCATGAGAATACATGGGTTGCTTTAGCTGTGGGAGATAAAGCAACTTTCTCCTCATACAGGTATATTTTGAGTATTAAATAGTACTAAGAGGCAACAGCTCTGTACATTTCTTCCAAAAAAGCAGAAGAACATTCTACACTTTAATACTTCCCTCCATCAAAACACAAAGACCTGTATTCTGTGGAAATCACCACATGGGCTCTGAGATACAACCCACAAAGTATGGACACCAGCAGTATGTCACGACAAGTCCAACCTGCACTATGTGAGCCATCTCCCTGAAGTGAGAATGACTGTGTTCTCCAAGTATCCTGTGTGCAAACCAGTCTTTACCTACGCAACACCCTCTTGTCCTTTAGCAGTCCCAGTTAAAAATTATTCAAGCAGCAGCTGAATCTCACCACCACTCTTCCGCTTCCTGTTCGCACGACTGAACAGGAGAGCAATGTTATCTAATTTAAAACGTATCTTCCCTTCAGAGAGCTCAGAACAAATTTCAAAACCAAAGCAAAATGTCCTACTGAATAGCTCACCTTCATTATGTAGTGTATTACCCTTATAATCTACAGAGCCCAGCTGGAAATAAGAGATTTTCTTTCTTGACCCAAGATGTATGTACTTTTAAATATGGTAAATTCTGAGTTGGATAACTAATAACTAATGAAGTGCCACATCGATCCAATCTGGATTGATGCAAACACCATACAAACCTTACATTTATGTTGAAAACATTAATAACATGCTCTTACCTGTGATTTCTACCTTCATATTTTCTTCTTCCCTTACAGATTCTTCCAGACCAGACTCCTGCATGAAAAGACATGATTTTACGCCATGCGAAGCCACAGGCAGAGATTCCACAAACTCCTCCTGTCTGTTCTGTTCCATTTTTAATTCCTTCTTCTGGCCTTCATTGCCACCACGTCGTGACTTTAAGAAAGCAACTAAACTAGGATCTGCAAGTATTGACAAAGAGACAGACAGAGATGTGACAAAGTCTCAAAACACTTGATGTGTCTATAGCTCCTGCTATTTATGTTTTAGTCTTTTCATTCTCAATCCACATGCCCTCTTTTTCGGTACCAACTATCACTTCTTTTCAAACTGAGACGCTTGAATGGTGAGGTGACATTGGAGAAAGAGCTGATAGATGTCTTTCAAAGTAAAACCACTACAAAAATTCTGGTTATTCTCCCAGATTACAAACAAAAAGAGAATAATTTCTTTCCCCCTCACTGCCACTGAACAGGCAACATTGTGGAGAGAATTCTAGTCTGTGAGTAAGGGGAAGAAGCCGGGTCTGACAGTTTGTCTACCCTGCCTGGGGACCACTCAGTGGCAACAACCTGAACATTGTAAGAATACATGGAACAGACACCACAGTGAATTACCTGTTCTTTATTAAACTGCACTAGTGCTGCAGTGCATGGTCTAGATATTGTGTTAGAAGAAGGAGATCTCATTTGCTCTGAACTGACTCCCCATCCTGAGAATCAGTTATGGTCTGACAACATCCAGAAACACACTCATTCTTTTCATGACTTTGGAGAAGAGGAACATTTGGGAGGTAGGGGCATTTTGAAGGACAGAAAATATTCCTACGGCTCTAAAATAGGAAATTATCAGATGATCATAATTTTACTTTCAAATCTGCTCTGGATACCACATACAATTTTTGACTAAGCACTTTGTCTTCAAATACTTTTCATCTAGAATATGGTGTTGAGGCGCCAGAGGTGAACAATAGGAGCTTGTGCATTGTGCCTCTAAAAGGTATAGAGATACTCCAGTAAGCAGTGTCAGAGATATATAGAGTGTAGACAGAATGTAACACTGACACTGGTTATCCATTCTTAGGATGACAAAGGACAAATGATTCAGAAGTGCTCTGTACCTGAGAGAAGTTGTCTCAGAGAGGAAGTTACTCCCATGTCTCTGAAACAGCTCAGGACGCAGGGATCTATCCCACACTTGTGACTGCTGCACGCTCTCCTCATAGTGCAGTTTAACCTCCCTTGGCAAAGGACAAGCATTCAGTCCAGGCTCATTAAAGCACACGTATTTTTCCTGTATGCAAGCAGATCTCCCAACTTTCTCTCACTTCATTGTGCACAGCAAGAAAACGACTGTACTCATTATCTCTTCACTTCACATAGACAGTGACTAACATGTCACTGATGATGCCAGTCTGTGCACAGTACGTCCAAAAGTCAGCCTGCTTTTGCTCAGTCTCCATGGGCAAAACCAGAACAGTATCACCAATAAAATCCTGAAGACACTGCCCAGCATGGAACTGCCTACCCATCCTCGTGCTCCACACCATGGGCTCATCTGCTTCATAAATAAAACGTTAATTCAGAGACTGGGCACCATTAAACACCCACAAATGAGTCACGCTCCTGAATATGGAGAAAAAGTCTCTTTAATCCACATTTCCCTGCTTGTCCAATTCCCTGCTTCATCCGTAAGCCAGCAATTTAGCTTAGGAGTAGATTCATCATGCATAATTGCCTAACCACAGATATTTTGGGAAGGCCAAAATTACTCCCAGTTTCCTTAAAGCCTCAAAGACTGAAAGATCTACAATTTTAACCCACAGGGCACATAAACAAATACAATTTTATAAAATAACTTACTGTACAAAAAAACTTAAAATACATCCTAGCTTTTTTAAACCATGTAGTAACTCTTCACTTCACTAATATCCCAAAGGACAGAGGGGTGGAGACAAGGAGCATGAATGAGACACAAGAAGTGCATAAACAAGATATTTTTTGTGCACATTCCATTACTATGAGCAGTGAAGTTAAAAAATCAGGATTTTTTTTCACCTCAGGTAGCTGGAAGAGCTCGGCTCTCTGAATGAGGGATGTACCTACACCTTCTGTCTGCAGTTACTTTGCACACTTCCTTTGCCACCTTTCCAGTTATACCCATGCTGCTTGCAATGAAGTCAAGGTTGTTAATATGATCTTCAAGCTAAACTTAGGCATTTAAAATACCACTCACTCCTAAATTGGATGCTAGAGAATCTGAACTTAGGAGAATTTCAAAACCCCTTGTCTGCCACCTGTATCCATACATCTGCTCTTCTTGAGCATACAAAATCACCAAAACCAATGCCAGCAGTTTTACAGTGCCCTAGATCCCACAAATTCTCAAAACACACCACATTCAACCATCTCCCTCATCTTGTCATCAGCATTCCCAGAGTACCACTGTGGACACGGCTCCAAAACAGACTAGACCTCTGACAGAACATCTGCGCCCAACAGCCATATAACTAAAACACTTTCAAGAAGAACACTAGTTGGTTTTCAGCTCTGCAAGTACAGACTTAACCTGAAACGTCCCACATGCTTCCCCTATCTGGGTACTGACAGCTCTGGTCCAAGTCTTAGGCATTTCAGAAGGGAAGACCAAGGGTGCTCTCTCACCTTAGCATTGCTACAAAAGAATCCCAAGAATAGCTTTGCTTTCTAATCTGCTTCAGAGAAGACGTTTTAGGACCTCCATATATGTATGCATAACCAGGTATTTGGTGTGCAAAGTAATAGAGTGCATGGACCACCTTATCCCACAGCAAAGGGGAGATGAGACAGACTTAGGCTAAGCCCCCTCTCACTGAGGGATAAGCGCTCTAATTTCTTCACAATTTTTATTCACAAGCTACTCACATGACATGGAAGCTAAATAATCTATGTATATAATGAGGAGGAATCCCAAGCTTCCATCTCTGATCTGTGAATTTGGTAAGACTTTAGGACAGCTACACATTCAGTAAACTTCCATGTCTCCAGAATTCACCCTGGGAAACACATACCCAGCTGAGCCAGAAGCCTTTTCTGCTCCTGCAGGATCTCTTCCTCAGACATGGACTGCAGCTTCTCCAAGTTCTCTTTGTGAATAGCTTGAACTTCCTCCTCACTCTTCTGGCTTCCAAGACCCTCTCCCGTTATGAGACAAGGCCGCTGAGAGGTCAAAAAGTCACCAACTTTATCTGTTAGATCAGGAGAGAAAGCAGTGATTTAATGTGCCTACACCATGATGACTGCATCTCACTTTTGTCATTACCACGCTTGCATAATTTGCTTTTATTCTTTGAAGCCAAATTAAAATAGGAGTAAAGAAGTTTAATTTAGCTTCAAACAAAACTAAAATACTAGGGCTTTCACCCCATGTCACAACAAAATGTCATTTCTACCTCATTTCTTTAGGAGTTTTGGAAGGGGGAGGAGGAGGAGAAAGGAATTTTGTTTCCTTAATGCAAAGCAACAGCAAGAAAATTGGAGCACAATTCACAGCTAATGAGCATTCTGCCAAGTTAGTGATACCAGGTACCTTCTCTGTCCAGGAACACCTGAACCCACATTTGTACTTCAGCTGAACTATGACCCTGACTCAATATTTGCTGAGTGAGATAAAGAATTAAAATTATTAGGTACGTCAGTTGCTGGAGTGATACAAGACCCATTCTCAACAGAGGCATGTTTGGTTCCAACAACATCCTGTATTCACATATTAGAAGTTCCAGCAGCAGGGCATATTTCCTACCCTGAACAGAACCAAGTCTCCTTTATCACCTGATCTAAATCCTTTGTAAAGGCTCATTTTGTTTAACTCCAGCAGCCAGGTAACATGCTTTTTTGGGCAGAATGAGACCCTCCAGCTGTCCTGTAGCCCACTATACAAGGACCAGACTTAGTATCTTTATTCCTTATGTTTTGTTCATATGCTCCAAACAGTAACTTGGAACATCCCTATGACACGAAACCAGCCAACCCTGAAAGCATCAAACTCCTGTTAGAATAGCAGCAATGACACTCATCATAACATCAGTAAAGTTTGATGTAATTTCCACACCAGTTGTCTTGCTCATTGAGCAGAAAGAGATGAGAAGACAGAGTGACCTGGGAAAAGATTCAGTAAGCCTCCCACCATCAGCACCTAAGCTGAGGGTTACCAGGCACAAACACGTTGTTACTACAAGAAAGAGCGCTCCCCCTTTTCTCTTCTTCCTTCTAGTCATCCTGCCCAACAACCCTGCTGAGGAGGCCAAGCCATATTCTGATTCCTCTGTTGTGCTACTACATTTCAAAAGCATTCTACTTCGAGGATCACAGCTCTCGGGCTGCTGGATTTCCCCCTTAAGAGATTTCTCAGATAGAAGTACACATGCACAATTGTAACAGACTATTCAGCAAGCACAGTATACTGACCTGGATGGTGGATTTGTGCCTGGCAGTGCACAGCACATCCAGGGATTCTCTTACCAATTCTCTGACAAGAGTCAGGGCAGAGAGAAACTTAAGTAAACAGTGATAACTCTCAATGGGTTATCTGGCCTCTATATCAATGTGAAAAAGAGGGTGTCATGGAAATGCCCAAACACATGGTGGTCCTAAGTAAATAGTAAATAAAAGTCCAAAACAAAAAATAAAAACGCCTGGAGATTCTGGTACCAGTTGAATTGGTTTCATCTTTCCTTGTCACGTTGCTGTCAGACAAGTAACTGCTGGAGGTGGCACTGACTCATCAGCACTGCCTCACAGCCTTCCTTAAGAAGCAAAGCCACAGTCTCATGGCAGCAGATCTGGTGACGGAATATTGAGCTTTCAGCTTCTAGGTAGGAGTGAGAACCTGCATCAGAACGGTCTCAAACGCCTTCATGAGGCACAAGAACCACCCTCTTCCTAAAATTGTGGAAATCAAGGATGAAACAAGAAAAACTTTACATATAGTAGAGAGGAAAAGGAAGACAAGGACTTTGAAAAACAAATCTGTTTGGGCCTGTGCAAAGCAAAAAGGAAACCAGCGAAAAAGCTAACCCAACTTTCAGAATATTAATTTGGGTCTCAGAACACTTCAAGTCCTTGTCATGCCACAGACATTCCAAGGGACCTTGAGATTCATAAACTGAGGACAGAAGTGCTACCTTACTTTCAAAATAAGGTGCAGTGATGCCACAGTTCCTAAGGCTATTTAAATAGAGTAGGCTGGATAAGCAAAACTTTCTCCACTCACCATCCCTGGAGCCAAGGAAAGGCACCTCTCCTGCTGATCCCACAGGATCCTGGGCATCCAGAGCAGCTGATCCTACTTGCATGCACTCGGCAGCAGAGGGGGCTGTTGCTGCCTTTTCAGCCGCCCTTCTCGCTGCCATCTTTTGTGCAAAGATGCTTTTTCTTCCGGATGCCTCCTTCACCTGCAAACAGAGAAGCCACGTGTCACCTCTTCCCAGACTCCCCCCCACACCTGCCACTAACAAATGTATAGATCTGATCTTAAAGACTCCTTCAGATCAGGCTTTGGGACGTGATACCGAGAAGCTGCTGGCAGCCACCTGCATTTTCTGTATGTGAGCTATTCTTATCTTACCACAGGTTTTAATGCTAGGACAGAAAGACAAAAACATTAATGTTTTTTCTACCTAGAGCAGGAAGTTGATTAATTAGAAGTGAATTCAAGCCAGGCAAGTACATCTAAAATATCACTAAACACAACAGTTCCAGCTTTCCTGCTGTTCAGAAACTGCATAGCTGAGTACTTTGGATTTCTGAGGATAAAGGAGGCTGTACTGCACTGTGCTCACCACATGCTTGGAACAGGCTTCTTATAAGGTGATTAGAGAGCAGCAGGGTGAAAAGACTTACACAGTAAGAAATGGGCACCTGGTGCTAAAATAATCCTGACTAAATCATTGTGTTGCTTGCCTAGGTGATGGAAGGACACGGCAGTCAACAGCTTTGCACAGGATGCACAAGAAATCCAAAGTAGACTAAGAAAAAAAACTCTTGCATATCCCCAGTCTAGAGAAGCAGCCCAAAAGACAGTCTGAACATTGTGCAGCTGCTTTGTGCACTCCTGCATTAGATAAACAGAAATGGTAGTTTCAAAAGTATCACTTTTTCAAAAAAGCAGTCCTTCAAAGTAAACCACCTCTTCAAAGCAACAGCTATCAATCACATACCAATTCCCAGCATCTGACTCCCACTCAGCTAGCAACTCTTGCTATTGCAGCAATGCCTGGTGATAGCAGCCACAGCTTCCAGCTTTACAGCCTAAGAAATCATGCCAAAATCCAAAAAGCTGCAAAAGATAATCTGTGCAACCACACTCAACTGTCATGTCAGGAGAAACCAGGCGCAGCTTCAGTAAGTACGGACTTAAACCTGGCGGATAAATTAACAGAGGTTGATCCTCAGAGAAAAACAAATGCAACAGGATCAATTCTATTACAGCAGCGCAGATTTGATCCACCTCACTAAACTTAGCTGAAGGGGATCACCTTTTTCCTAAACCTAAAGGATGCCAGTGTTATTTAGCTGCAGGATATGAGGTAACTAAATGATGGCAGCTTGGTAGAACTCTCCCCTACATTAAGGCAGCAAATATGAGAGAGATGCTGAACTAACTCATAACCTCCCAGCAGGCCAAGTCACTTACTTTGAGTCCTAGCACCCACCAAGCATCAGGCTTTGTTGTGACCAAGTTTTAATCATGAATACGGTAGCATAAAACAGCAGCTCCCAATCTTACCTCACTCTTTATCTCAGAGCGGTGAAATGTCCTTGGAAATGGGTCTCCAGTGGGCATTGGCACGGTCACTGTTGCTGCACTTGTGTCTCGTTCCTGCAGCAAGAAATTAAAGCCCTGCAGAAACCATCACAACAGCCAGATATATATATAATTTTATACCATTTAGCTAAGAGTGGACTCAAAATCTCTCAGCTCTGCAGCTCACAAGCTTCCTGCTGCATCACTGTCAGGCTCAGAATACCTTGTGTTTACTTAGAGACAACAGGAGGCTATTTTCCAAAAGGTTGGGCTGCCAAACTCCAGGAATCAGACAAAGGAAAAAATCTGGGCCAGTGCAAAGCAAGGAGAACATTCTCCTTAGAAAGTCCAGAAATTCACCCAAATCCTCACTGGAGCACATGCCTGCATGCAGGCAGCGTGACCTGTACGCAATCTAGACTGGAAAGCAGATTCAGACCCATATTTAACTGACAGCAAAAATAGCCACAAAGAACTTTTCTTTCAAGGAGCTCCCTGAAGGAGCAGTTGTAGCGCAACTACAGTGCTACAACTGCTTCACTACACTGTAGAAATAAAAAGCAGCAACAGAGCCTTTCATCCTTGTCCACTTAGTTCACAGCATTCCAAAAAAGAAAGGAAAACCAACCAAACAAACCAACAAAACCCCAAACTAGCGCATCCCATAAAATTTAGACATACAATAATTTTGCTGAAGACTGCTGTAATGTGCCGATCATGACTCTCCAGTCTTTCCTCTGGATCTTCATCCTCAAAGTGGACGCAGGCACTTTTGATCTTTGACTTTTTTGGAGGAGCTGGAGTTAGAGCTGGCAAAGTATCAGGAAAATCTGGGGAGGGGAAATAATAAGGAAAAAAAAGCAAGGAGGTTACTCATGTATAACTACTGTGCAATAGCTATCAGATGAAGGGTCTCTAATAGCACCTATTGCTCTGATGGGAAACCAAGAAGATGAGGAAGCAAGGAGCCCTCTGTCTCCGACTTGCACCAGGTAGTGGAGAGAAACATACTCAATTTTATTAGTTATGTATTGGCACCAAGGTCTTTTCAATGAGCTCCATAAGCAGGAAAGGGTACTGAGGCCTGACTGCAAGTATCAAGAGAAGAAGCAAGGCTTTACAGAAACAAACAGTGTCCTTGCAGGTTATGTTCAGGCACAATTCCACTGCCAGCTCTAACAGTGAGTGATTTGTATGATCATGAGCAAGTCAAGGCCTCCTTTTCCCTGTGTATAAACTGGGTTCATGTTTTCTTACCTGGAACTAAGCACTGTAAGATTTAAGTTGTTGCTTTTAAGAAAACACCTTGAACTTCTCAGACTATTAAGTACACAACAGAAATGTTAGTTAGTACTGATGGAGGAAAACAAAACTGTAGGAAGGCATCTTATCAAGCTAGATCTGCTGGCTGAAAGCTGGAGCTGTCAGCAGAGCTAAACCTCAGAGATACTGAAAACAGGGTCTGGACAGATTGAAAAGTAAGCTGTGAGTGTCCAATGGGTACAAATCACAGAAAACACCTCTTGCATTGAGGATGGCAAGGTACCACAGGCAAAAGGCAATGTGTTGGAAATGTGGTTCCACTGGACAGCAGTAATACTGGATCAGTGCGTTTTCCAACAAGGCTAAGAACAAACAACACTGCAAGGAGGACACACATGCAGGACAAAGGGAACACTGAGTTGAGAGGGAGGTAAAAATGCAAGCAGTGAGGAAGACAGAGACAGAATTCTGGTAATCCAAATAAGCCCACGAGGGAAATTACCATCCAACATGACCACATCCTTGCTGTCCTGTAGCAGGGGTCTCCCAGCATCTGCGGTCCTTTCCTCCCCTTTCCTCTTGTCTGCTTTCTTCACAACCTTTACTGCAGGTGAAGCTCTAGCTGCCAGGAACTGGTTTTGAAAGTGCAGCAGGTCTGCCTCGGACTCCCCAGGCTTTGGTCTCGACAACATCCTGCCTTCTTGCTCTTGCAACCCAGTCCTGTGTCCTGCTCACATGGAAACTACTGCAGACGTGGAAAACTGGTTACAGAGCTGGATTTCCTGGAGAGAGGATGGGGACAGCAAGGGAAAACAATTTTTGTCCCACTCTGCTGTTCCAGTACATACCACAGCCACCCTACTTCAGGATCACCCCAGGACACAGCTAGTTGTACCAGAGTCCCAGACAAACCATTCACTTTGTTCTTCATTGCCACAGAACATGCTACTAGACAAGCCAACACCTGGTCTAGCAGCCAGCTGGAAGCAGAATGGCATCATTCCAGCAAAAAGCCAGCCAACAAGTGCATCACTGCCAGAGTACCAACAACACAGCGTTGGATTTGCAAAGCCACAGAAACACCTAGTCCAAGACAACAGATTTGGCTTCCTCCATTATCAACACCAACAAGAAACATCAGAGACATAGTCCCATGCAAACCTCCCCCATCCAGCATAAAGTCTTCTCCGAATCCCAATATTAGCCTTCCTGTCAGGATGAAAGAGCCTGTGCATGTAGATCTGGACAATGCACTCACTCTGACTGGGCTCTCCTTTATGCTCGTATCTCTCAAGTGAAAACAGTTTTTCTTCCTTATCTAGTCTAAGAGAGCTTATCTAGCTCTCTTCTCTCTCTTTCACTGCTCTCTCATTGGCAAAAGTCATGTTATTTCCAAGCATTCACTGCCCAGGCCAGTTTTAAATGGAAAGCCAAGGATGGTGTTTATAAAGACTTTTACCTCTGTGCATGTAAGAATTTACTGGGAAGGCAACTATTCCTCTTCCCTTCTACTGGGCATGAAAATACTTGTGAGTATCACTCTCACCTCATATTCCCAGAGCCTGGGACCATCAATCTATTTCTGGCAGGCAGCAAGTAAAGTGCTTGCAAATACATTTCACACTAATTGAGTCACTGATCAGCACTAATGCTACAGACCTGACACCTCCCACACTTGGTATGTTGAAATGTTTTGTACATATTTGATCTCTTCCACTTTCCAAAAGCCCATCAGGACTCAATGACAATTTATTCTGAAGTAGGGAAGGGAAGTGGATGTGGATTTTAAAACTGCAGTTATGTGCCATATGGGTAGGCTGTACATATGAGAAAATTCAAAGCTTGGAAGTGAATCTCTGTTTTAATCAAAGACTAAAGCAAAGTTCAACCCTTGAGTAGATACAGCCACTGCCCTGAAACAAATGTTTTGTCTTATACTATCATCATACTTCATTGTAAAATACGTGGAGAGGTATCTTGTGGAAAGCATGCTAATAGACCCAAGAATTACTTCATGCAGTATTTATCACCTATACTTGGAATAGTTACACTGTTTTCAGGGTTCTTATTCTTGACCAAGTTTGGTTAGGTGTGATGCTGCTGGTTCCAAGAGCACAAAGAGCTCCAGAGAGTCCTACATTTGTTATCTTCCTAAAATCAAGGCCTCAGTGTAAAACCACAAACCAAGTAAGACTCACTGAATTTCTTTTTCCTGCCTCTCACTTTGTGCAAAAGCTGGACTAAAACCATTCAGACTTCAGAGTTTTGTCTACCAAAACAAAGTGGATTCTCAGAGGTTCCAAGGTTTCTAGGGACTCCATTCACTTCAGCACTCCATGGCTGAGAACCCAGGCTTCTTCATGCAATGCCAGCATCACGAGTTAGTTGCTTGATTCCAGACATCTCAAACACTGACCTTAATAAAAGAAGAGCCCCAGAACAACTTCCAATTACACCAAGCCTACAATACAGCACAAGCAGCAGCAAGAGGAACTACCCTGTACCCTCTGAACAACAAAAGCCACCCCCAGCAGTCAGGGAAAATGCCCAATTTCTCTACCAGCGCTGTCAAGGACATCTGTGAAACACTACCACTTGCAAAGTCTACTTCAGGGCAGGAAGGGAAGGGAACACCTCGCTATGGTGCCTTGCTACTGTTGGAGAAGGACTTAACACAAACACTCCCGGGATGTCATTGAACTTCTGACTGATGCTGAGAAAGCAGAAACACTCCCTTTCAGCCCAGTTCCCTTGCAACTGCACAGCAAAATCTGCAGCTTCTGCAGACAGCTCCCTTTCTGTGTACTCCTAGCATAAGCACATACCTGTTGCTGTTAATTTATGGAGCTTTCTGCCACAACAGGGGCTCCAACAGTCATACTTCAGTGGGTAGGTCCCTCTTTGATATGCATAAGTAGCACCACATGCATCAGAAACCAAGTGTTTCATGCCCTATCATCACAGGCTTCAAAGCCAAAATGAGGATGATGCTAAGATTAACAGACATAAGCAAAGTGTGCTGCAAATCTTTCTGAAATAAGCCTCTTCCACACAGGGATCTCCATACACTTGTGCGAGTCTCTGTGTATTAAAATAGTTAAAAATACAGCAGGCCTTGAAACTGCCTTCATTCGCCTAAGGAATTGTCAGGCATAAGAAGCCAACTACGCAGTCATTGTCTAAAATGGTTAGTTTTTATTCCAGGAACCTTTTCCTCAAAGTCACTTCTTCCTCTGTATGGATACAGAGGCCAGGCAGAAGAGTTACAAGATGGCAATACAGAGGTGGGCACTAGTTTGGTAAAAAAGTAATTAAAAGCTTTGAAAGTGTTCTTTCCATGATCCAACTGGGTCTAGAAATTTAATACAACCAAAGCCTCTGACTTGATCCTTCTGCAGACCAGTGAGCTAAGAACTTCTTAAATACACATGGAACTTACAGACAGACAAGATGTAGTGAAAAGAGTTTGCTTTCCAAAGGTACCTTTTTCCATGCTCCATGAAAGACATCTAAGCACACTGGCAACACTCACCTGGCCATCATAAAGAGAAACTCTTATCCATCAGGGCTCAGAGAAAACATGCAAGAAAAATAACACACTACTGATGATCAGGACTAATCCCAGCATCCTGTGGCTGGTTATCTCCAATCTTGCAGCAGGCTACTTAAGAGGAAACCACACACAAACTGTTTGCCTAGAGGGACCACCATCTAGCCAACATATGCAGCCTCATGAGAATATTGTCATATGAATACATGTAAGGGATCAGAAATGCTGTCAAAGGTCCACAAGCGCCTATACATACCAGAACATAGTGATTATTCTGTGAATACACTATCATCAGCTGTTGTATTCTCTGTCTGCACTTAAAAGTCTCAGTATGTTTCTGTCATGCTCTGGACTTTCCAAGGATACTGTTTGAAAAGCCCATCAGTGCTGCAGGAAGTTTTACAAACGCTGCTGAGAGCAACGGTCTGAACTAGGCTGAAAGAAGACACAAAAGCACAGAAGGCAATAAAGCACAGATCACTTCAAATGCCCAGCACTTGTTTAATTTTGGATTAACCAGCTTCATATCGAGTGTAAGTCTACCACAGCATCACAGAGAATGGCATTAACTTTACAGATAAACTGAGGTCTGCAATACTCTTCCAGTTCTTTCCAGAAGCAACATTTAAGCTTTGGAGGCATATTACCAACCCCTGCCACTACTCTCAGCAGACATAAAACATAAGAATAATCAGACACAGCATTCGAGCAAAGTACCACCCCACTCCTGGCCAAGATTTTTACAGGTTCCATCGGGCTACAGAGAATTGCACTTAATTGATACAATCCAATACCATTAGGGGGTTTATTTTATTCTAGTCCATCTGCATTTGCAATGCAATTTTCTTGCACAGCAGCAGAGCCCTACAGCCCAAGGGAGACCTATAACAACAAAGCCGTGAACTAGACAGAATTATCTAATAGAATCATATCACATTACAGTGAGGGTTGGAAGGGGCCTTAAAGCTCATCCAGTCCCTGACACAGGCAGGGACACCTTCCACTAGAGCAGGTTGCTCCAAGTCCCGTCCAACCCGGCCCCGAACACTGCCAGGGATGGGGCAGCCACAGCTTCTCTGGGCACCCTGTGCCGTGTCTCATCACCTTCAGAGTAAAGAATTTATTTCTAATATCTAATCTAAGTCTCCCCTCACTCAGTTTAGGGTCACCACCCCATGTCCTTTCCCTACCTCCCCTTTTAAAAAGCCCTTCTCCAGATTTCTGGTCAGCCCCTTTAGGCATTAGAAGCTGCTCTAAGGTCTCCCTGGAGCCTGCACTACACCAGGCTGAGCAACCCCAACTCTCATACCCTGTCTCCACAGGGGAGGTTACCTCCTTCAGAGGGGAGGTAACCACAGGGAAGTTAAAAGAGAAAAGGTAGCAAGTAAATGTAAAAATAAAGAATCAACTCTGACTCCTATCGGATTTGGGTCAAAGAGGAATACAACGTACTGCTATCACAATCAGTGCCGCAAAGTACCATATTTCTTCAGACCTGTTGGCTGAGGTAAGGAATTAAAAGGAGAAGCAAAGAGTCACATCTCAGCCTCTCCAAGGCAGTTCAGCAGTCAATGGAAAAAGTATAACTTCTCTGCTCAAGTGGTCAATGAAAGCCTCACTCAGGATTCTTGGCTACTTTACAAAAAGGTGATGTACACGCTCTGCTCTGTCACAAGAACACTTTCTGCACACAACAGTGCAATGACTAACACCCAGGCTTCACAAAATAGTAACTTCTATGGGCTATAAGGAAAGCAGATACTTGTAAAGATGTTCCTTCCACAAGGAAACCCCCAGCCAAAGCTACAAGAACATCTTAAAGAGGCTCCACATCTCACGCTGGTCACATTAAATTCACTGTTCCTTTGCCTGCCAGGCAACATACCATATGCACACACAAAGCACCTCGCCTGCAGAAACGCCAGCTCGCCTGAAGACTCTCTGCAACCAACAGATGGATCCAGCATGGCAGGAAATAAAACTAAAAGCAAAGAGCTGCTATTAACCACGTAAAGCGCAGGTACGTCCCACACTCCCACCGCTAAAGGAGTCTAAACCGGCGTCTATACACCGCAGGAAAGGCCCAGACCCTGACAGGGAGCTGCTCGGGGAAAGGACCCACCGCACCAGGGCCCGCAGAGCGCCCGCGGCGCCCGGCCGCTGCCCCGGAGGCCGCACGGTTCCGGCAGCCACGCTCCCCTTTACGCTACAGCGCAGCCGAAGCCCTGCGGCCCCCACGGGCACGGCCCCATCAAACCCCACCTCACGCCGCGCCTCACCCGCGCCGCTCACCCACAGCACTTCCGCCCGGCCCTGCGGCGGCTATTTCCGCCCGGCGCTACGTCACTTCCGCCCGCGCTTACCTCCGCCGCCTCAGTGCTGAGGGGCCGCCTGGCGCCATCTTGTCTGTCTGTCAGGGGCGCTGGCCGCTGTGTCCCCGAGGTTGCGTGCTTGGTGTGTTCCCGCAGTCGCTGTGAGGCAGGTCCCCTGCCGGCTCTCCCGCTGGCTGGGAGACGGTGTGAGCAGGGTGCTCGCTGCTGCTGGTGCTTGTGGGAGAAACTGAACTATGTCTGTGGGCTTGCTCTTAACCCGAGCAGTCCCAGTGCAAGTTCTCTCTGGGTGCTTGAATATAAATAGAGGGCACCTGAATCAAGTAGTGTGTGTCTGCACGTCAAGAAATACGTGTATGTAAATATAGAATCTGCCTTTTCATTATTGTAGGGCAATGATGTGCCCAAGACTGGAGGTGTTTCAGGAGAGCGGATACATAATGCTACATAAACATGGCTATAATTTATTCATGACTGATTATTCATTTATTATAAATGCCAAGCATTATTAGGAGCTACTGTAAAGCTGTCAGAACTTGCATTGATTTTAACATTGGGTTTAGTGCTTAGTCACCTGTCAACCTTTTTACACGGGAGATGAGTTCTGTGAGTGTGGGACCAGGCGGAAATTGGCATTTGGGCTTGGACACCAGCACCCGTGTGTGCGCTGTTTGGGAAGCACTCACCACAAATGCCCTAATGCTTTAAGGAATGCAGCACTTTCTAGCACACTGGATCTCACTGGGGTAATTTATCCCTTCAGAAAGCTGTGATGCTACAGCAGAATCATAGAATGGTTTGGGTTGGAAAGGATCATCCAGTTCCAGCCCTCTGCTATGGCCAGGGATGCCTCACCCTAGACCATGCTGCCCAGGGCTCTGGCCAGCCTGGCCTTGAGCACTGCCAAGGATGGAGCACTTACCACTTCTTTGGGCAGCCTGTGCCAGTGCCTCACCACCTGAAATTATAGCCAGAAACAAGTTTTATGCATTACAAGCATTGAAGCATTTAAATCTATAGAAACCAAGATAAACCTTCATCCTGTCAACAGACAGCCAGTCCTAACCAGTGGTGGGGAACTTGACTATGACGAACATGTACAAAACTGGAATTCCCAGTGAAAAGGCTGGACAGAAAACATCTCTCCGCTCTGTGCCTGCTGACCAGCAACCATGTTCTGAGGTGGTAAAGTTGATGACTGCACTTTTTTAGGTCATTGAGCCCTTCTTGAAGTAGGAACCACCAAAATCATTCAAAGATACCCCATTAGACCAAGTGACCAAGTAGCCAAGAGTGACTGACCTCAATTGTAACCTCGTGAGCTTCCATAACCGTTTTTCTACAAGATGGCTCTGGCACAGGTGTCTGAGCAGTTACTCCTATTACATCTGGTGCTTACAGGTGCCCTTAGCAGAAAGAATAAGTAGAGCTGCTCTTAATTACATTTGAAGATTCTCAGAAGGGAGTCTCAAGAGTGCTGGGAGTGCTTCTCTGATGTTGCCCTGCCAGACTGCAGTTTGGCTGGTGGAGCTCTACTTTGCATTCCCTAAAGGAACTGGAATCACATTAAAGTCAAGCGTAGTTCAGGAATAGTAGTGACTGCTGAGAAATGGGATGTCCAATTCTCCGTTTCACTGAAATCAACTGTTATCCTACCACCACCATCTGCCACCTTAGTTTGTCTTTCCCAGTTTCTCCTGGTTGGGGATGAAAGAAACACTTTGAAATAAATGTTGCAGTTAAACCTCAAGAACCTCAGTTTATTCTCCTTCCTCAGTGGAGCTGCTCAACATTGCTAGTGGCTTCAGTACTCTGTTGCTACCATAGGTCTGGCTGATCAAACTGGGAAGTTTAAGGTGCCTTGTTGATCTTCATATATCGTTGCTTGTGGGTCAGTGAAAGTTGAAATCAAGATCCACTGAAATCAATGGGTTGGGCCTCTGCTTGAAGCAAGAAGTGGAACTAGTGTTTTAGTGTTTTGCACAATTCATCTTTAGACCAGATAAGAGAGCGCCACAGAATTCACTAAAGGGTTTGGCAGATACACTGGTATGAGTAAGAAGACCTCTTGCACTTCAAGGTTTGCTAATGGTAAACTTAGGAACAATCTTCCATGGACCCAGATGAAGAAATTTGGGTTCTCTTACCTGGACAGTGAGGCAGGGAGGCCTTGGTAGTGGTTGCTTTGGAATGTGTTTGGGTTAAGTGTTGGAAATGTTAAAACTGTCTTACAACTGCTTATGAGGTTGAGCTGTTCTGACTCCAGGGACTTAATAACTAATTGTAAGGTCATTTTGACCTTACTACTGTTGTTAGTTTGGAAATGATGTAAATAAATTACTATTTACCCAGTGAGAAAAAGATATCCGAGAGGTGTTACAGGATATTTGGCCCTATGTGTCTTTAATTGAGTCAATTCAGTGAACTGGATGGCCTGTGTCAGGGAAGGACCTGTCTGAGTTACAGTTCTTCTTTTTCTTGTAAGCCCAGGAGAGGTGCCTATGGAGACATAATCAATTGCTACCTGAATTTTGGTTTGCTTGAGTAGTCCCTTGATTCTAATCATACTGAAAATTAACTTTTCTTTCTTGCTTTCTGCTGAGGTAAGCCTCTGCCTTTCTTTAATTCCTCTCATGTGAATGATCAGCACTGAACCAACATGTATTATTTGAGTTATATCTAGCCTGAAACTAACCTGAAGGTCAACCAGGCAGAACTGGTCAGTATCCAGGGGCAGTTAACCTGTCCTGAGTGCAGGGTGGCATTCAAACCTGACAGCCACAAGCACTTTTCCTCCCTGATTTCTCTCCTGTTGCCTGCACAGATTCTGTGGCCACACACGGGGTCTCTTAATATGCATGTGAAGTGGATAAATAATCCTCTTTTTTTTTTTGTCAGAAAAATATAAAAATATACTCAGAATATATTCAGTTTTAATTACTGCAAGACAGGAATATTTCCCATCGAAACTGCCAGAGTTTTATGTATCTTTTCTTCATTCCATTAATTATTTACCTTCAGTTTTAATAATACAGTTAAGGGCGCTATATATAGCTTTGGCTCTATCAATAAATCATGCATGTGTTTTTTCGTATTTATCCTATA
This sequence comes from Psittacus erithacus, assembly GCA_009867235.2. Lineage (NCBI taxonomy): Eukaryota > Metazoa > Chordata > Aves > Psittaciformes > Psittacidae > Psittacus > Psittacus erithacus. Next base: position 56,813 of record WYDI02017718.1, on the reverse strand, counting down.
AATTGTAAGTACCAGCACATTTGTGTGGATCTGCTAAACTATTCTAGCAGAGGAATTCCCACCAGAAGGTCTCTAAGAGGCTTTGGAAGTGAACGCAAACATCCCTTACTTAAGGAGAGCTATTTCATGGCGTTTTAAAAGGTGGTCAGCCCTAACAATCTCCCTCATCCCCTTCTTCTAGCTTGCCACAAGCAAATAGATCCACGTGACTTTCTGGAGGACAGTGTTGGTCTTCCAAACCAGAAAGAAGCATGAGAGCCTCCAGCCAAATGCTTTCTCAAGGGATCAGAATGACAAAGACAACATGACAGTAGCTTTGGTGGCATTAGAAAGGGTAAATCTGTAAATGCAACAGTATTACCTGTGTTGCAGAGAAGATAAATATTGGGATGAGTTGTCTAAGGAGCAGGTGACCAAGGAAACAAGATAATCCTAGTGGTTTGTTGCCAGAAGACAGAAACTGAAGTTGAGAACATGGTAGCTGGAGAACTGGGTGGTGGGCAGCACACAGCACATTCTGCTTGGGAATAGGAAACAAATCATGATAAAGAATGGGTCCAAGATACAAAGCCCTAAATTGTATTCCCTTGTAAGAAAGAGTTGAGTCTGGTAGGGCAAAATGTTTGGTAGTAAGTTGTCTCCTGTGCTAAAGGTTCAACTCTGCAAGGGACCAAGCATTGAACTCAGAAGGAATGGTAATATATCGTGCCTCAAAGGAGTAGTTGCAGTGCACAGGGGCACCAACATCTGCAGGAATCCATCTGGAAATGCGAGAGCCCTGAACCAGCAGAGCAGAGACATACAGTGTTGTCGTCACAGCACATCAGGACTCTTTGTGATAGTAAAAAAACTACACGTTCTGGAAGAAATGTGTGTACGTGAGAGCGAAACTGCATTGTGATCAATCAATGGCAGTTTTCTTGCTGCTGGGAGAACATAGTGGGTGAGCAGAGATAGTGTGTGTGTCCAAATCATGGAATCATAAAACAGTTTGGGTTGGAAAAGACCTTAAAATCATCTAGTTCCACCCTCCTGGCATGGGCAGAGACACTTCATACTAGACCATGTCACTCAAGGCTCTGTCCAAACTGGCCTTGAACACCGCCAGGGATGGAGCATTCACAACTTCCCTGGGCAACCCATTCCAGTGCCTCACCACCCTCACAGTAAAGAACTTCTTCCTTATATCCAATCTAAACTTCCCCTCTTTAAGTTTAAACCCATTTGCCCTTGTCCTGTTGCTATAGTCGCTAATGAAGAGAATATCTTCAGATAGCCACAGAGCCTTGAGTGGCTTTTTCTGCATCTCTGGTCTACTTTTGGGGTGGAGCCCTGGGGCTCTGTGTCAGAAACACCTCACTGAGCAAAGGCTGCTGGGCATCCCTGGCACTAGGTGAAGCAGGGATATTTTAAAGCAAATCTCTGCTTGTTCACCAATAAAACTCAGGCATCCATGCCCGATATGAATTGATTTAAACATGGAAGCGAGGGGGAAGGGTTGTGTGTTTTAAAAGCCCAAAAGAGCAGAATATTTACTCATCCCTAGCAGTGCATCTGCCAAACATGTTGGCTTTCAACAGTTAGCACGGGCTTTCCTCTTCATTGTTTTTTTTATCAATTGTTTCTATAGAAATACCGGTTTTATCAGACAAAATGAAAATACCCTGAAATAACACACATCTTCAGCAAATAAAGCTATTTCTCGATCAGTCTATATAACATCTCTGTATCACACTCATTACAAGCTCAAAGTAAAACCCAGCTAAAAGCTGGCTGCCACACAGCTGAGACTCTAGAGAACAGACTGCTGTGGAAATTAGAAGGCGCAGTCAAGCAAATGTGTTTCTCAAGTCAGGTCATTCGAACAGTGCCTCTGAAGGGTATTGCAGGTGAAAATCAGTGTTTGCACAGATGGTGAATGCATCGTCATTGACACTCACTGCCTCACAGAAGGCTGATATGAAAATGGTCTCTGAGCTGACCCTGTCTGACAGTGCCCTCTGCCCCTGCGAGCACTGAGGAGAACAACAGCTCTGAAATCCAGCTTCTCTGGGCTGAGGACGGTGTCTCTCATGGCTGCTACTTCGGGATGTGTCTGCCAGAATCTGAGCAACAGAGTGGATGCATTCAAGTCTACTCTCATAGATTTTGAAGGAAGCCTGTCAAAATGCCTAGGCCTGATACTTCACACAATTTAAGACAGTTAAGGCACTGGGTATGCTCAGATGATAATCCTCCATGGCAAATCTCCTGAAGAACTGGCTGGTTTGTTGTCAATTGAGAATTCCTTTCTTCTCTTCAGATTATTTACTGTTGGATCATGGGGAAAACCTTATACTTCTGCAGCTAAACAGCATGAGTGTGATGCATATATGCTTTATCCAAATCCCATCGTACTAGCCAGAATGTATACTGAAAAGAGCACCATGGGAAGCTCACCTTTTCCATGAGAAGATCCAATTCCTATACCCTGGGAATGGAAAACATGGCCTCTGCAACACACTCACTTTAGGGAGCTCGATACACAGTGTAAGGTGCATGCACAGCAGCTAGCTTGTACTGCCAGTGGACCCAAGCCTGAAGTACTTAACTCTAGACAGCTGTGCTCATGCTGCTAGATCTGCCAAGAGTTTTTAACAGTGATGACCATGATGTCCTGATGATATAAGTAGGCTAGCAAAACTAACTGCAGTCTCATACCGTTGGGGTTTTGCCTTCATCTTTGGAAACATATAGGGCTGGGGTGGGTAGCTGTGCCTGGTCTTCCTGACTGCTTGTCCATGGAGTCTTATGAGGCCAGAGCTGTTTTCCCATCTCCTTGGGGTGACATGAAAATCTGTGGGTTCCCAGAGGAGCGTGGTGGTCATGGGCTTTTCTGCTTCTCAAGTAGCAACACACACTGCTTCACCCAACTTGCTGGGTAGGGAGAGACAAGCAGCCTAATGAGAAACAACTGTCTACAAGGACACCCGCTAAGGTGTCAGACACACCTAGAAGAGAGATATTCTAAGGAAACTACCAGAACTGTACTGTTATTACATGGGATACCTAATACCTAGATGTGGAACTGGTATGTAGTGCCAAGTCACTTCTGAACTCTGTTGCCGTTGAAGAAATGGCTTTGTGCTCTATTTTTCCAGAGGCTCAGTTCTTTTGAAGTTTGGTGTATGCCTGGCACCAAGACAGGACTGTTCCCTCACTGGTGATAATTGGAGATGGAACAGAAATCAGCAAAAAGCGTCAGCTGTATACACTTCTCTACGAGGTTGTTGTGAAAACATCTTTCTTGAGTACTCTTTTATGCTCATTATTTGCCTAACAATTCTCTTCAGTGTTGTTTGGTGTTTTATTCTTATTTATCTTGTTATTTTCAGAAGTATTTATAGCTATTGTGATATCTCATGACAGTTGGCTACATCAGGAGCAAAGAAGTTGTCGGTGGCCAGAGGAAAGCTCACAGATAGAGAACCTCCCTCCTGTTAGTGGTGCCGTTAGCAACACCAGCATTTTAAAGCCCTATTCTTCAGTAGAAGAATTCTTCACTCCAGTGCTTGCCCAGTGTCACTGTGCATTGATTGCTCAGATGCATGCGTGCACCTGAAAAGCTGTCACTGAGGGCCAGGCATTTTAAAAGTCTGTTTGGCACTGGACAGCAGCCCTGAGTACTGGCAAGTTGTCTTCTAGAGACATACAGCAGCAGCAACTGCCCAGCTTTCTTCCCATGGGAAAATGTTGGGAACTCTCCAGTTCAGTGACTTGGCTCTGGAATGGCATTGTCCAGATGGCTATTCTGCATCAGAAGTTGTGAGTGTGAAGGTCAATGGATAGATTTAGGCTCCTGAGCTTAACTTGGGAAACAAATTAGCCAAACCACATGTTAGTTAGGTATTTCCTGCTAAGGACCGCACGTATTTGCTATTCTTCCAGCCATACTTTGGTGCTTGGAGCCACTGGTGATTTCCTAGTCTAGGTCTGCTTCTCTGCCCAGCTTCTGTGTCTAAGGACCTCTCTTTCCTTTTCAAGGTAACAAAATGTTGTGGGCAGATTCTTCCATTGCTACTCCCTTTCATTTACAAAGTCCCTTGGTATTGAGAGAGAATCTGGAGGCTCAGATTCCTCATCAGTGTCCATAGCACCCCACTGGGTGCTGAATTTTGTCATCATTTGCTCCAGAGCAGTGTATGAACAAAGCCTGGCTAACATTAAGCTGAGCTACCAAGTCCCACTGAAAAGCAGGGTATATCAGCTCAGGCTTGGAACATGAGGAGCAATAGCAGCCTCAGAGGATGCTGATGGACTGTTGTAGACACGACTTTTTGCTTCTGCCTGTCTCTCAGATCTGTCTAGTTTTATGCAGGTATGTTCAGCATACATGAAATAGGAAATGTCAGCACCTGCAGAAAATAAGACCACTGTGCACAAAGGCTGATGCAGCTGTAGGTCCCTCATTCTGCTCATGGCTCTTCAGGTCCTATCTGGGGCTGAGAGGGCAGTATCTCTGTCTGTCTGTGGAGGTTGGAGATGTCCCCCCTCACCAGCAGCCACAAAAAGAAAGAGCTACAGTTTGAAAAAGCAGGAAAAATGGAGGTTTGGATACTACAAAAGAGTAGTCTGTGTTTATTTCTGAGTGCTTCTTGGGAATGACTTGAGTGTGCTGTGAGGGGAGAGGAAGCTCTTGGTGACAGTGATAGGGACAGAACTAGGAAAGATTTTTCAGGACTTAAAGATTGAATAAAACTGGGAAATAAGATGTTATGGGGGTGGTGATTGTTCAGGTATTGGAAATAGCATATCAGAAGGAGCAAGATAAGGGAAAAATAGAAACAGGAGGCGGGTGCCAAAATTGAAAGGCACAAGCCAGGGGAATAGATGAGAAGGAAGAACATTTCATTCTGAAAGGAAAGATCTAATATCAGTGCAAATTCTGCCATATCTGTGCAACGTGACAGTAGCATTACTAAGCTTAGAGCTTGAGAATAGACATTACTGCCACCAGGAAAGAGATGGTAGGAGAAAGGGCAGGGATATCTAAGAGAATGGGAGAGAGACAGTATGAAAGCAAAAGTCTGGAGTGTGGGGATGGGCTGAGAAATAAAGACAATGAGCAGTGCCAGGAGATGACAATGTCAGGAGATGACAAGGAATGAGGAGCACTTCACCCCTCTAGAGATGGCCCTTGTCTTGGGCTTCACATCTATGAGTGTAACTGTGCTTTCTAGCCATGTCTGGTCCCCAGAGGTTTTTGCCTTTGTCAGCACCAACATATTAAAGTATATAAAGACTTCACAACCTAAGAGACGATGCTGCCTTTGTCCTCTTTTCTTCCATGAAGGCAGCAAACTACAAGTGCTAGAGGATGTAATCCAACTGCTAATAAATTATTGATGTCTCCCTTCAGCTTTTTACGTACTAAAAGGATATCAGAGCTCATTTTGTGAATGGTCCAGGCAGATTCTCTTTTGCTAGATCCACAATTTAATTCACAAATATTGCACTAAGCGTTAATATTGAAGCAATGCAGCGTTCTCTCTTTACAGGCTTTGCAAAAGATAATACACGTGTTTTGGATTATACAGACTCATAAATGGATACAGTGAAGGAACTGCCACTTGTGACTCCAATAGATGTTTGAATTTGTAATTTAAAAATGGCTGAGCTTATTATTAACTAGGAATATGCTGCTTTTTTAATATAAAAAGCCTGATTGAAAGCCTGTTGAAATCACTGGACTTGCTCCTTATGGATAGTCTGCGCAGTTCTGTGGCAGCTCACACAAGCTGTAGGACACTATGACTTTATATTTAGAAATAGCTCCTCTCCTCTAATATGCCAATTTGCATAAGTCAACTAACAAACCATCTGTATTGGAAATACTTTTCCCATTACTGTCAGCTTTGGGACAGCATGTAGCAGTTCCTTAACAGCATATGTTAATTTATGCTATTTTTTGGAGCATCAGAGAAGTGATTTGAAGTCATTATACTGCAATTTCCCTGGTAGGAGACTCCCCTGGACAGAAAGCTTAATGCTTCTCTTTCAGTAAAGTGCTCTGCAAGTTCTGATGGCCAGAAATGCTGAGGATCTTGACAGCTGTCTCATCTGAAAGGCAGACACCAGCATCCCAGGTGTATCTTAATGCAGTACCAGGTCTTTGCAAATTTAGCCCAAATGCTACATCTCACTAAAGAGCCGAAAATTCTGCCTGTTACATCAGTGCAATGGCCCAGCTGAGCTCAGAGGAAGGATTATCAATGCTCTCACGGAGGCATGCTCTGAGTGACAGGGGGCTGATCTTAAACAAACTGCAGTTCCTGATTGCGCCAGTTTCTGCTTGCTCTGAACAGAGGCAGAAGTGCTACAAATGCACCTTGTCTCTGTTCTTTTCTAGCTATTTAGAAAGTGAGTGACCAGGCACCAAGCCCAGAAGAGAGCTAATTTTTGCAATATGGTATACATATTTTGCAAGCCAGCCTCCAAACTGCTTGTCACATTTTTGGTGCTATGTACATAAATATTCATAATTAATCTGTGTTAGAATAGAGGGGAAAGCTTCTGAAGTACAAAAATAGCCCCTTCAGGCAGCTCATACCAGTGACACTGATCCTCTGCATTTCTGGAATTAAGAAATGAGCTGATCTGCATAGATTTTGCAGTACTCTCTGGAATCCAAGCTTCCTTTTTTTCCCCTCTTCCTTCAGGTTCTGAAGGTGACCTTGATAACAGATTGATACCTTGAATCCAGAGCTAGAGAGGTGGAAATAAAGGCACCAAGTGACAGATGACATTTACAAAGCTTAAATCTCAGGGATAGCAACCTTCATTTTCCCCTCTCCAGGTCTTTTTCATCTTTAGGATTTTTCCCATGTCTCGGTTTCAGGTACCAGCAGAACGCTGACAACAGAGCAGGTCAGAAGAGGTACACGCAAATATGAATGCCTTTCAGATTAAAAGCCTGAGTTCAATATGGGGCTACCTATCCTCGGAGACAGCTTCTTCCCTTAAAGGTGGCAGGGCCAATTAGCCAGTCCTTGGGGCTGCTTGCAGCTATAACCCAAGCAGCAGTCAGGATTAGTTTAGATGAAATAAATCACAGTTTATTCAACAGCAAAAGAAGAGTGTCTGTGGAAATGAAAAGAAATTAAAAACCTTCATGAAGCTGTTCAGGCTGCCCCAAAGCCGGTGGGTACTAGATGTATTTATTAAAGAGGCAACTATTTGGGCTGGGGTGGCAGACAGATCTGATGGACTGAGCTCTGCCAGGTCCTTGTTTTCTGTCCTTGTCTGACTCAGCTTTTCAATATGATGCTCTTACTCCTGGGCTGTTCAGTTCTCTCAGCTGACGCCTTTCTGTGCACAGCCTCTCCGTGCTGTCTGTACCAGTGGGGCCCAGACTGTCACCGCTTCTGCCTTACAGAATGTGGGTACTTCTTCACAGCTGCCATGCAATAAACCAAAGCCCTTTTTTGATACCTCCCATCATGGTGCCTTTAACTGTTGCTTTTTAACAGTCCCTACAGATAGAAATTTGGCACAAATACAATGTTCAGCCCAGATTTCTCAGGGCACAAGTCTCTGGCTTGGCACATTTCCTCTAACCACAGCACTCCATCATGCTCCAGCACAGCCACAGACACCCATTTCATAGTGTATATAAGGTCACTGAAACCATCTAGACAAACATAAGTGGGCTGACCAAGCAGAACAGGGGTTTTCTCACTTCCCCTCTAGACCTTGGTGAGCAAGTCACAGGCACTCCTTATACATTCTTCACATCTCCTTTCCACATCCCACTTGTGACCTTCTCCCAGCCCATCTAGCTCTTATATCAAGGATCTCAAGGAGGTCTTTTCCCATTGTGCTACTTAGGGAAAGGAAATGAGGCGTTTTAAATGTGTGTTTTCATACAGTTTATAAGCCTGTGTTGTACTGTCTTCCACCAGGAGCATTCAGCAGTTCCTTTCTAAGGCTGAGAGGAGCAAAAGCCAGACTACCTTGCACATGTATATTGGATGCAGCTAAATAAATGCCATTCCTGACAGGAGAAGATGTCATCAGGGGAGGACAAGTCACATGTGGCTGTAGCTGCGGTGGCAGCAGGTGCACTTCAGTGTGATCCAGAGCCACAGGAGGCAAAGGGAGCTTGTCATTTGTCTCTCAAGGACATCCTGCACCTCCAAAATGGTGGGCATCAGCCAAGACTTGTCCAATGCAATGAAAAGCCTGAAACTCAGATGTCAAAGACCCCAACACTTACAGGATTCCAGCTTTAGGGCTTTTTTCTCTATACAGTCACATACCAAGCACCATTCCCTGCTCTACAGTCCCTCAAACCAACCTCTTGTGCAGCCCGAGTGCCTTGAGATTGGAGATTTCCAGAGCAGCATGCCTGAAAAGCAGCAAGCATGTTGTGGTAGTAGTTGAGCTGCGAATATTAAAGTGAAGGCTGATGCTTCAAGTGTGTTCACTTGCCTATTTGCAAGATTTTGTGAAGCATTTAAAATATACACTGCTCTAGGGCACAGGGAGAGAAGCGGATCAAATGAGATGAGCCTCACAAGGCAAAGAGTGTAATGAAACATGAAGCAAACATGCAGAGATAAGATGGTGCAGTACACCAGTTCTGGTCAGCAGGAGATAATGACGGGATGCGCTGAGCGCAGGGTGCAGGCGGGAGGAGGAAATACTGACAGTGCAGGGAGTTCTCAGGAGGCTGCAGTTGGGGGTAACGGGGACCTGTGCTGGAGGCAGATGAAGCCGTAGGAAAGGCTCAGGCAGCAGGGAGGGGAGGAAGGGGCAGGAGCAACAGGGTGCCTCCATTTCCTCTGCCAGCTACTCCTCCGGGAGAACGGAGGTGAAGGTGGGCAGCAGGGCCGGGGCAGCTCCGCGCCAGCGCTCCTGTCGCGCTGGAGGCAGCAGAAATCCCACGGCGGTGAACGGGGGTGAAGCAGGACCGGCGGCTGCTGCTCCCCGGCTGCGCCTGGAGGGGCTGGGGCAGCCCCAGCGCTCAGTAGCGACAGCTCCGCGCTCTACCCTTGGTGCGAGCGGCCGGCGGCCGGGGACGGAGCGGGGCAGCGCCGGTCAACTTTGTTTGTTGGCTCCGTGTGGGAGCGCTCCCCCGGGGCAGCCTTCATCCTCCTCCTCCTGCTGCTGCTGCCGAGGGGTGCTGCCAGCCCGGGCGAGATGCGCGCTCTGGAGAGAGGCGGGAGGAGCGGCCGGGGCGGCGAAGATGCGCTGAGAGCGGGGTGTACGCCGGGGAGGGGGAGCCAGGGTGACCCCGAGAAGGAGACATGAGGGGGCACCCTGGGGAGGAGAAGGGGCGCCGTGGGGAGGGTAGGGGCTAAGAGGGAGGGGAGGGCGCACCCCGCAGCTCCCAGCCTCCCGCAGAGGCGCGGTGGGAGCCGCTGGGCTGTCGCCTGCCCACCTGGGGGGGCCGGGAGCGGCAGGGGCACCCCCCCCTCCGCCTCGTCTTTCTCTCCTCCCCTCCGCCGCCTCCCTCTCTCCCTCCCTCCCTGCCCGCCTGCCTGGGATGGTGGAGGGAGCCGGGAGCACCCGGCAGGGCCGCCCTGGGCGCGGGGGGCGGTTCGCCCCGGCCCCGGGTCGGGGGGCGGCCAGCGGGGGGCTCCGCTGTCTCGGGGTCCCGCAGCCGCCGCTGCCAGCGCCGGTGATGGCCAAGGATGTCCTCGGAGGGGGAAGCCGAGGCGGCTGCTGAGAGCGGGCCGGGCAGCACCTCCGTGCCGGGGGCGGCCGCCGCTGTGCGGGAGGAGGTGAGCGGCGGCGGGGACGCCCGCCCCGGGCCGGGGGGAGACCGGGAGGGTCAAAGGCAGCCCCGCCGCGGGGCCATGGTGCGGGGCGGGAGCGGGGAGAAACCAGGGAGCGGCCGTGGGAGGAGGGTGCCCTGGCTGGGGGGGGTGTTTGCGGGGCGGAAGGAGCCGAGGAGCCACCCGCAGCCTGGCCGCCCGCCCGGCTGCCTGCAGCCCCTCCGCGGTGCGGTGCGCGGTGCGGTGCCCACCGCGCCCTGCAGTGCCCGGGCCGCACCGAGACCCCCGGGTTCGGTGGCCGCGCCGGGTGCTGCGGGGCTTTACCGTCGGGCCCCGGCGCCGGGCTCGGGGCGGCGGCTCGGCTCCGAACGGTGCGGTGAGGGGAAGGGAGCCTGTCCAGTGTAAGTTTGAATGAATAAGCCCTGTGGGGTTTGGCCTGGGGGAGCCCACCGCTTCCCTGGGACTCCTGAAACGGCCGAGAAACTGCAGCTCTGCGGGGCGCTGGTGTCACTGGCGGGGATGGGGGGGGGCACATTGAGCAAGGGAAAGGGTTTGCAGCTCCGTGGCTTTCAAGTGTTTTGAACTGAAGGACATGGTCCTCGTTCCCCGTTGCGGCCTATGCACTCCTGTTGCCTAGCCTGCAATAGAAAACACTGCTGAGAATACGGCTTAATGTGTTTCTTTGGATCATCTTAGAAGCCTTGCGCATCATGGGGAGGGAATGATGGATGTGTCTGAGTGTTGACACTAAATCCTGAGCCACAAGGCATAGGCCAGACAGAGCTGCAGGGCTCTGTGGCAGTAGGTGACGATGCGCATACAGCCCTAGACACTGGGGACAGCAAGCTGTCCTGATTTAGGAATGCCTGAGATTTTCTTCTTTGCCTAATATAGCCCTTGTTCCCAACTGTTTTGACAGGTCTGCCATTTGCATCATGTAATCCATGTGCAGATCATGGAAGTGACTGAACTTTCTTCATAATGAGGAGTTAAAAGTGAATAAATGTATGTACTGCCAGGGATGCAGAGAGCAGCCTTAAAGGAGGCAGAGAAAAGTGAAAACAGAAGTGAAAGCAACCCTGTAATATTGCTGTGTGCCTTTAATCTGTTTAAAGCTTTTGTTAACAGGTCCCAGTGTTCATCAACAGTCAGTCCTGTGGTCAAAGTCAGGTAGCCACAGCAAATCCTATATGAAGACGCAGTATACTTAGGCCTAAACCAACCAGCACCTTTTTAAAGTGCCTGTATTAGAAAATTTACTTTGCAGCTCAAGTTGAAAAAACCTGCCCTCAATGGATGAAAATGGGGGTTTTCTCCTGTACAATTGCTTTTTAAACACCTGTGACACAGTTCACTGTGAAGAGCTGTGGCTGGATCCAGGATACCGCTGTTCCAGCAGTAGAGCTCCCCAATGTAATTACAGCCCTGCTGAAGATCAGTGGATGGTTAATGCTGGGAGGGATTTTTTGATTTATTTGGTCTATAACCAGAAGCTACAGAAGGCTTTTCAATGCATTAAGTTCACCATAAAAACATCCAAGCCACTTCTAGACATCAGAGCACTGGATCTCTCTGCTAAGCGCATTATGTCTTGCTTCAGCCATCCTGCTCTCAGTTTTTCTTCTGTTCCACACACATTTCTATATCTCAGATGCCAGCGATATCTTAACACTGCAGTCCTGCAGTATTGGTCTTTTCCTTATGCTTTGCCCATCTCCATGTGAATAGCCTTATTGCACCAGGACCAGCAGTTGCATTTAAATGCCTGGTATTAAATGGGCTTCTCTATTAAGTCTTGCCATTTATGGATTTCACTTAGATGAAATGCACAGGCTAAAATCATAATAGTGACTGAAAACTGCCTTTGTTAGGTAACAAATCCATGTGATATAAAACCCTGAGCTAGTGACAGAGAATGTACCTGAGGTCTACGTCTTTATTCTGGAAAGCATAACAAGAAAAGGGGCAGGTATGGTGTGGGAAGGAGAGAGGCTGTTTGGTTACCGGCCGCAGCCCTCATCCTCTTCTGCCAAAGGCCACTTGGGTTTCCTGCTGTCTTTACAGAGTGTCAGAGCAAGCCCTCAGATTACCTGCCAGTATTCTGGTTTGGGTTTTCTTCCGTTAAGTTATTGATTGCTCGACCTGGAATGACTGTGCTTTTGGTGTTAGTTACTAGCCCATCAAATCTGCAAAACAGAATCAAGATCTTTTGAGAGGAGGGAATGGAAAGGATGTGTTTTTCCAAATGTTTCAACAGTTATTGCTAGAGGTGGATTCTCTGGACATACTTGCCTTTACTTTTCTGTCTGAGGTAGCAGAACCTGCTGCTGTGTACTGCCCCAGTTAAGCAGTGGGCTGGCTATTTTTCTTGCTTTACTTCTTACTGTGACAGCTGACACCTACACTGAAGAGCTGATAGTGACCTGTCTGCATTTCTGCCAACCTGTACCTCAATCCAGAAATGGTCTTAAATATATGAATCTTTAAAATTTAGTTGGAAATTGTGGGGGTTTTTTTCCAGAGAAGTAAAGCTGTAAAACGTCATTTATTTGCTAGCAAAGCCAAGTAATCACTGAAGAAAGCTGAAAGCATCAGCCACTTGACATTTTGAAATACGTATTTGTCTTGTCTATACTGGCAGAGTCAAACAGCAGTTGTCCATGCCTGTTTTTATCTTCTCTTCCATATTTAGGAACTTTAATTGGGCATGACATAATGCAACCAGTTGAGCTATTTAAAGAAATAGGGGGAAAACCTCATGGGTCGATGTTCGTGAAACCCGCGGTCATCAGCTCACTGATGGGGATGTTACAGAAGAGAGGGGGCACTTAAAGCTGTCTCATCTGCCTCTCACTGCCACTGCAAAATGCAACAGAAGCTGGTTTGAAAAGTCCTATTTGTGGTCATGACAGCACCAAGGGGTGTTACAAGTTAAGAAAACTTTGCTTGTTTGCAGGCTACAGCTTTACAGGATGTCAGGTCAAAAGATAGTTGGGTCCTTTCCTCTTAAGTGTGCCACTGGAGAGACACCCTCTACTTGGGCAATTGGCTCCATTTAGTTCTCCAGGGTTTTTACCCATTTCCCCCAATATGAATATCAAACACTTATTTGTCATTGAAATGACATTGAAAACTTCAGGCATAAGGTCCTTCATAACTTAGACCAGGTAGTTTCACACTGTCCCCATCTATGGGAATGAGCAGTGGTGGAGGAAGCAAGGCAAGAAACCTCTCAGGTTTATCAAGCCTGAAGTAGGTGAATCTTCCTCATCAACAGGTACCCAAAGCGTGATGAGCCCCAGACTCTGCAGGAGCCCATTTACTGCCCAGTGCTTCTGTGATATCCTTGAGCAGCGGATGGAGAGGAGCGAGGGCACAGAGGCTGTGATGAAGTTTCACGCTCCCCACCACCTTTTAAGCAAAAGCTGCAGAAGGACCTTTGGGAACCAATCTCCAGAGAGGGTTTATTTCCCTTGTAAACATCCCCCTAGGAGCTGCACAGGGTACTGACCCAACAAGTGCTGCCAACCGGGATGGGCAGGAAATGTGAGATGTGGCTCCTAGGGAATCTCTGCTTTTCCTTCCCCTCAGCTCTTCCAAACCTCATGCAAAAGACTTGCTTGGCTAACACCCTGAATGATAGCTGCTGGTTAGCCTGGTGGAAGACTGTCACCATCCCAAATGAGTATCATTGACCAAACAGTTATTTTTAGGGCAGTGTGTGATATTCCAGCCTTGAGTGAGATTCAAACAGGACATGCCCCTTTCTACCCCTCCTGCCCTTGGTTTATTCAGCAGTCATAAACCAAGCAGTGCACCTCATTCCTTGATCCAGATGGTCTCCCTCAGAGAGACAAAGTCCAGCAGTAGTGGCATTGGAGAAACTGGAAAGCTTTACTTCATGGTTGCGCAGTTCCAGGTGATATTTGCATTGCAGATCCTGTCATAAGAAGGTCCATGCTGAGGCATCACATCTTTTTTGTGCTTGTGTTCTGTTCATTGTCCCACTTTATCTTCTGATCACGTGTCTGTTCTTGGTGCCCTGAAGTTGTCTGTCTTCTCTGCGCTTCACACGAGAAGCTGTCAAGAGCTTGAAAAAATAGATGTGATACATCAAATTGATGTATCTGAGCTTTGAAGGGCAATGCAGGCTCCAGCTACGTGGGTTTCTATGGGCAAAGTCTTCTGCCCTCTCCAACAGAGTGCTCCATTGCCCCCATGTCTGAGACTGGAGAGAGTTGCTCATTCTGGCTGAGTTTTCCAGGTTCCTCCAGCCAGGGAATGTTCTCAGTGGAGCCCTGGCTGGAGCAACCAGATTGCTCAGGGAGCTCCACCATCAGAGGTTTATAATGGCAATTTAGGCAAATATCTGTTAAGTACATAGATGTTGTCTCATGGGGGAAGGAGAGACCAGGTGACTCTTCAGATCCCCTGCAGACCTGGTTTCTAATGCTGTTCTCTCAGGTGGGTGCAGTTGCCTGATGCCAATGGAAAAGCAGTGGGTCTGCACCCTTTTTTGAAGTCCCAGGTACACTCCTTGCTCTCCTTTCTCACTTCAGAGACCCCAGAGGATGATCTCCCTCCAGAAGGGAAGTGTGGATACCAAGGATGCTTTTTAATCAATGCAAGCCATTGCAAGAGAGAGGTAGGAGGCATCTTCTCCCTGGGAGCAGTGCACAAGGCTTCCTCTCATCTCTTTATATGCCTTAGAAGAAAATAGCTCAAATCATTGCCAGTTACTAAGGACAATGTGGGGATTAAAATGAGTGGAACATCTCCACGTATCCATAGTGAGTAGGGCTTGTTTCTAGGTGTGTCTTAACACATGATAGGGAGTTAACACCAAAGCTAGTGGCTGTCAAGCTATCATCAGCACTGTAAAGCCCTTTAAGTTGTTACAGTGATACTGTCCCAGTGCTGTAGATAAGACTGTGCTTGATCTTTAACTTACAGCAGGAGTTCTGTTTTTCATAAAAGCATGGGTAAGCATTTAATTAGTTTTTAAGCTCTAATCATGGAAAATATAGTTCACTCAAGAGTTCACTTTCAGACTCTAGTCATTCATCAGGCTCCTCTGAGCTTAAGAACTGTAAAATTGAATCTAGCACATAGCAAAACCTTGTTGAGGTCACAGTTGCTATTATGTCTTTGTTAACTCCTCAAAACTCTTTAACAGGGTAACTTCTTTTAATCAGCATTGCACAGAATAGGTGTTACAGCAAGGCTGTAACAGGGTCAGCAGTGCAGGTCAGGGGTAGAGGCTGCCTTCCTGGGCACTGCCCACTGCCCACAGCACATCCTGTCTTGCAGCCTCAAAAGCAAGGAGGAGAAGAGCCAGAGAGGGGCAGAACAGATGGTGAGTGGGAAGGCTGGAGGAGCCGGCAGCCTGCCTCAGGCAGAGTCAAGGTTGTGAAGTGGTGTCTAGTGTACCTGGCAGCTGCTCTTCCAGTGCCATAAGTGACACCAGGAGGGGATGGAGGGGCTTACACCCCACAGAATGCCTGAGCTTTTGACTGCTGTGGCTTTACATCAGGTGAATAATGTACAGGGAGTCCCAGCTCACACACAGCATTGTTTCTGTACAGCTGTGGTGTTGCACGTCCCGGTTCAGCATCCAGCCTGTGGAGTCCTGGTTAAGGAAGGACCGGTGATACTGGGCTAGGGGAAGACAGAGACTGGAAACAGCCATTGGTGAGAGTGGGGACTGGCAGAGTGGAAGCTGACAGCAAAGGGCAGAGAGCAGGTCATGAAGTCACGCTTCTGAAGGAGCTAATGGTAGGTAATGGGGGTGACTTGCAAATGTGGAGTCTGCATAACCTGACATTACCAGGGAAGGGAATGGGATCTCACAGCATATTTGACTCTGGGAGAGAAGGGACTTGTGGCTGGAGGCCTTTTTCAGACCCATGAAGCTGATTGCCCTTAGGAGCTGGACTGGGAATTGTGGAGTACAGAGTTCAATTAGTGTGGTAACAAAAGTGATTCAGCACAAGGCATCGGTGTGTTACTTTGAGTAGCTCTTGCAAACCAGCATGGTGTGTCCTGGAGGACAAGAGCTAGGAGAGTCTCAGTGCCCACAGGTCTCCTCACCCTGCAATGGGCAGAGGGAGCAGGAAGCACCACAAAGATAGGAGTGGTAGCATCTGCCAGCATGGGATCCCTCTGAGGACCAAAAGATGGAGAACAGCCTCTTTTGGCTACCTGAAGGTGAGGTGGTCAGCCTGAAGTGCCAGTACCCGGTGGAGAAAGGGGGTAATAAGGGCTTGTGCTGAAAGTGAGGGAATGACAGTCTGTCTGCAGGCCGTGGCAGGAGCTAAATGCCCTGCTTCCCACCAGCTGGTACTCAGAGTGGCAGGATGCAACAGCTCACGTGCAGAAGAGATGCCTTCCTGGAGAGTGCTTCTGCGATGCTCATGTGAAAGCACCTCATGTCTTCAGGAGGTATAAAAAGGTGTATTGAAGCTATGCCATGGATCAAAGACAGGTCAAGAAATAAAACTCAGGTGTCCTGACTCCCAGGATACCTTTTAACCGTTAGGTATTGAAAGTGAATTTCTAGTGGAGTTTTCACCTGCTGTGCTGTCACATGCGATTGCAGAATGTGTGGCAGAGAGAAGAGAGAAGCAAGAGGGAGTGAGAAGTGGTGTTTATGATGAAACCTCATTCCTCACAGGGCAGCATTAGCTGCTGGGATACTACCTCATCTTAACAGGAGCACCATTATATGGAAACCTGACAGCACTGAGGTCCCAGCTGTGTTTGGAAAGGTGCAGCAATGAGGAAACACACTCCCCAAATCTGACAGAGCAGTAGCTGGATGTTATCATGAGGGATGATCAGCTCAGCTGCAGAGGAACCTGGCACGGCCACAGCCTAAGCTGCAGCAGCTCAGCACCATGGAGATGTAGGTCCTTTGATGAAATGTGCTTGGCAAGGCTCTAACTTGGAGGTCGCATGTGGGAAATGGGAAGGATGGAGGTTGAGAGGTCAAATCACAGAGCTACCCTGTTCTGGTTTTGTTAGGTGAAAGGATGGCATTGCAAGTAAATGAGAATAAAACTTCATGGTTCTAGACAAAGCTTGAGTCACAGATCCCTTTGAAAGACTTCCTTAGACTTTACTGGAGCTTGGATCAGTCCTGGATCATATTTCTTGTGAGGACCTGGGACCTGTTTCTATCCCCATTTAAATCTCAGGGTGTTCCTTTAAAGTAAGCAAAGATAAATGGTATTCATAATAAGGAAGTACTTTTGTCCCTTGCCACATCTCTAGACAGAGGCATTCAATGAGTAGGCTGGTGAGGAACTTACACTCCTTGGGCTGCTTCTTCACAAGGCTGTGTCCTCCTGGCTCCGCACTTTCCATCCCAAGGAAGCTGGTCCGTGGCTGTTTTTCAGCCTGGCTCAAGGTCAGTCCCTCCCTTCCTCATGATGAGACTGAGGGAAGGTCAGGCAGGACACACAGGACCTATGGCAATGGTGAGAACACTGAGGCACAGGACACGCACTCTTCAAGGATGAGGGACTCTTCAAGGATGAGGGGAGCACTTGTGGCTCTGGGGACCCAGGAGAGGGAAGAGACAAGGTTTGGGACACCACTGAACTATGGCTCTAGCATCCACTACTGCATATTCCTTTTTTGCCCAGCACAGGAGAAAACACTCATGCTCAGCATCACGAGCCTCCTCCGGCTGCTTGCTCCTTTCCCACCCCTGGAGAGCTGCATGTTGTGAGCAAAGGAGGGTGCAAAATAGGCAGTGCAGCATTCCTGTTGAAATGGGACTTTCTCAAGTGCATAGAGGCTGACAGGTAGCTACTGTCCCCTTCTCCCCACTGTCCCCATCCCTCCAGACTGAAGCAATGGGAGCTGGTCCCACCTGCATTCCTGTTTACCCTTGGCTGGTGTTGGTTTTCCCTTGATTTCAGCAAAGCCACCAGTAACACCAGTGCAAGCTGCAAGCCAGCAAGTCACACCTAGCTGATCCCCTGGGGCTGTGGTACTGCATCCCAGGAGCTCCCTGAGGATATGTGATGCTATCACCTGACTGTTAAATGTGGAGGTAAGCCATGGTGTTATAGCTGTAAAATCTACTAGGAAACACTGATACTCAGAGTGGGTAACAGGAGCTAAGGATGATGGGTGCTTAAAGTGTAGAAAAAAGAATGCTTCTTGGAGTTACTCTTTTGCTCTGAGGCACCTCAAATCCCAGCTTTCCTTTCCCAAGGAGCTCATTCCCAGCATTGGCATTACTGGGAAAAGTCCTCTGCCCCCAGAGTATGTTCTTTTTATTGCTGCTGAGTCGAAAGCCAGTGGCAATGACTGCAGTTTTGGGGGGAAAGGGATGATTTCATTAGTTTAGCATTTTTATGAGCTTGTAAGAAGCTGCCACTAAAATAGCCCTGATTTCTGTTTTGCCCATGGTGACCACTTTGTTGCTAGGCTTCCTTGGCACTGAAAATGTAACTGCATGGATTTTCTTGGAACAGCATGCAGGACCATCACCCATTGATGTGTCTAGGGACAAATTCTTCATGCCACTCGCATACGTACACTTGTGTTTTAGTGAGTGGCTTCCCTAGCCTGCTGCAATGGGCAGTGTATGTGTTGGCTGGGATCCAAATGCCATTCTTTTCTGGAATTTCCTTTATTTCTGCTTGAAGAACTCAAAAGTATCCTGCAAAAGCTACTGCTGAATCTGACATTTTAGAGGGCTGGATGCTCCTTCTGTCCTCACCTCTGCTTTCCTCATGGTGGCTTGAATTCATGAAGGTGAATGGTGTGAAATACCAGGCTGTCTTTGTACGGTATTTCAGGGACATCCTAGCATCTGAAATTCAAGTGAATCAGCAAGATCTGTGCTTTTCCCTGGTTTGTCTTGTCCTACAATAGGCTCTGCTGGAGAGAGGATTAAATACTACCGTTTTGTGCACCTTCCCATCCTGAGATGCTCTCCCTGACAGCTCCATTGATGGAAGGAGGAGATTGAATCTCTGCAGGGATTTAAACAATGAGAGTGCAAGTGATCTCAGCTCGCCACAGGAGGGCAACTGCTGAAGCGAATGCCTAAGTCAGTGATGCTACAAACACGTGGAGTACATGCAGGTTATCCTTTTAAAACCAAGTAACAGCATTTTTTTGCTGGGCATTGATGTCATGGTCCTGAACTGCAGGAAGTTTTTATTTTCATAGGAGTTTCATGGCAGAAGAGCAAATAGTGCATCCAAGATATACGTGCAGCAACCAATGTGCTATGTGTTCAAGGACTGGAGGGAAATTCTCTTTGATGCAAAATTGTTTTTCCTGTTGCCTTCTATCCCTTATATTTCCCTTTCCCTCCATGCTGAGAGCACTTGCTACTGGCTCAGCATGAGCTAGGGGTAATGGGCTTCTTGCTGCTCAGGATGGATGGCAGGAAGGATTTTGTTTCAGGGTCCCCAGGAAGGGATTTATGAGATAACTGTTGTGATATCTCCCTATTTCCTCAGCAGGCCTTATTACTGATGCCCCATGTGGAGCCCAGATAGAATCACAGGTGGAGGAGCCCTTCTATGCATCATACACCAATGTCTGGTGTAGCATAGCCCTGCAGGTTCCTTCCTCACTGTACTAATGAGTATCTGACCTAGGAGTTTGTTTGGTCCTAGAAAGCAGTAAGAGGTTAAACTCTAACTCTCCTCCTGCAGTTGTCTTCACCCCAGGCATCTTGAGCCAGTCTTTCACCAGGATCACCTCAGGAGCTGGAAGATGGTATTTGTACCCACATCTGTTGTGGCTGCCTGGGGACAGGGGGTGGAGATCTCCTTGCTCCCCCTGTATCACCCTTGTCCACTGCGCAAATGGTGACACCTTTCTCAGCACCAGAGGTTGGTCCTGGTGTCAGAGCTCACCTCAATTATGGTTAACAGCACAGCCTAGGGCTTGCCTGGCAAGGACTCAGTGGTCCTCTCTGTGCTATGTCCTGCCATGTCCATTAGAAGGTGGAACATTTTCCACTGCCCTGTCTTGACAAAGGTGGAAGAGACAAAAACCTGCTTTCATCCAGGAAGGTCACCACCTGCCTAAATGTGTGACTTGTGGTTATTGATTATTCTTTCCCTTTCATGTATCTCATTGGGGTATATTAATTGCAGGCATAAATCTGCAGAGGCAAATGCAATGTGACTGACATTAATTTATCCACCTTTTTTTTATTCTTTCTTCTCTATTTTTATTTGTTTTCTTCCAGTCTTCTGTCAGTGCTTCCCCCACTCCTTTCCCCATGGACAGGAAGATTATTCTTGCTAACTAAAAGAGGAAAAAAAGAAAAAGATGAGATTGTCTCTGTGCTCACATGAGTAATCCTGAGCTGTAGGGTCATTTTGTGTTGAAGATGGTGTTAAAGTCACCCTGTAGCCCTGAAGCCAGGTCTTGGTGGAGGGCAGGAGGATGCTGTGATGCTCTACTTCTCACTGAGACTCAGCTGCAGTGTCGACCCTGCAGCACACTGTCATCTCCGTGGGAATCTCTGCCCTGATTTAGCACAACCTTATCCCACACCCCCAGGCTGTGAGGAGGAGATAGGGGCGTAGATCTGGGTTTTGGAGAAGTTTCCAGCAGCAAGAAAGCAGCCATTCTGGAGTAGCTGCTTTCCAGGTCACCAATGGGCCAGGAGGACTGCTGGCTCAAAGGATGCTTTGGTGCTTTTGCGCTCAGGGCTTTCCCTGTCCATCCTCACCCAGGTCCTTTCTCTGGGCCCAATTCCCTCCTGCCCCTGCTCAGGCTGGCTGGTCTCTGCTGGTCCCTGCCACAGTGCCTCTGGCACTTGGTGCATGTCTGGGCTAGCCTTTTCTGTCCTCCACCTCTTCCCACTCCCTGTGTTTCTCCCTCATTTCTCTATTTCCATTCAGGCCACATCTCGCTACCCTGTTTTCTCTCTTTTCTTTCATTTTAGGCATGATAGCATTTTGCTTCAGCAAAATTGCAGCTCTTGAGGTCAGCCACCAAGGGCAAGCGCTTTACAGGAGGGGTTTAAAAGAACAGAAATGCTTTTGGCATGATTTCCCCAAAGGAGAATTTTAAAGCTTTTGAAAGTGGGGAGCCCAGATATCTGGCTGCAAACCAGACACAGGCAGTCAGACCAGGGCCCCAAACTGTCCACAAAACAAACATTAGAATAAACTCCTGCTGTAGCAGGATATTGTCTGCTTATACAGCTTATGATGGAGTTTTCAAGGGGACTGAAGCATGAAGTCTAACAGAAGAGGGGAAAAAACCCATTTTGACATTAGAGAAATAGTAAGCATAAGGCAAAATTCTGTATGAAATGTTTAAAGGTTGTGACTCCAGAATACTTTGGTCCATAACCTTTGGACCTCACAGACTATTTCTTCCCCACTATTGGGGTCAGTTTGGTTTAAGTTCAAATTTATTTTGCCGGGCAGAATCAGAAGTGGACAAAACAAGAGGTTTATCATTGTCACTGTAACCATTCGCATGCTGCAAACAGTACCGAGGCAGCTAGAGAAAGAAGAGATGATTCAAGCCTACACTGCCATACTGCTGCAGTACAGTACAGTTACTGGTGAAGAGAGCACAGCAACAGCAGGCCTGTGATAATGTGCTCCACTGAAGCTTTGGGAGGCTTTCTGTTAGGATTGTATGCAAGACTGCATGTAGGATTACCCCTGATGGCAGAGAGGAAGTGTGAGGAGCACCTCAGTGTCCATGTAATGCTCACAGCTTTGTTTTTATGGTTGACACTTAGCTTTGTGAAGACAGTTGTCTTGTATAAGTTAATGGGGTATTTAGCCATTAGATTGGCAGAGTTCTGCAGGAATAATTACTAGACATACACTATCAACTAGAATTAGCATAAAATCACTGCTGGTAACATTTATAGTTGGCACAAACATTAGCAGGCTGGTCTGTAATGATGGGAAGAGCACAGTCCTACAGAGGGATGTGCTTCATTTGATGATTTCATTATTCACTCCAAAGCCAAATCTGAAATTACACATTTCGGGGTAGAGAGTGCAGCCACCCCTGAGCTGTCCTCAGAAACAGTGGCTCAAAAAATACCCAGGAACGAAGTGTGTGAGTGGTTGAACATGAGCTCCTGGGGTGGTGCTGGGCAAAAATCTACTAATGCCACACTTGGAGACAGCAAAAAGGGGGAAATGAGTGGGAATGGGAGGTGATTTTATGTTTTGATATGGTGCCACTGAAATAAGTGAAGTCCTGTGTCCACTTGCAGGGTACACATTAAGAAGGATCTCAAGGTGCTGGAGAGAGCGCAGAGCACTAAAAAGAGCTAGAGCAGTGAAGTGAAAGACTTCAAGACCTTGACCCATTTAAATTGTCAAAAAGGAGGCTGAGGGTGTCATAATTAGTATAAGAGGTGTCTTCAGAGAAGGTGCTCATATGAAAAGAGTCTTTCATCGCCTGAAGAATGAGCATCCCCACTGCCATGAATGGAGGACGAAGTGAGACAAAATTGCAAAGCCAGTAAAATTTCATCCCCAGAACAAATTACAAAGGGGATTTCAGGTTCTTCGTTTCTTTTCATCTATCAGTTAAAGCAGAGTGTCTTTGTAGAAGATGAGCTTTTCCTAACCACAAGTTACTGGGCTGTAGGTAGGACTACAGAGTGAAATTTCATTGCCTGTGAGATACAGGAGCTCCGGAGAGAAGGCATAGTGACTCCCAGTCTTAAGGTGTAAATGTAGCTTGGGTTGTAATAGAAGCTGAACCTTCCTGACCCAGAATAGCCTTGCAGGGTTGAAAGTAGAAATTTCTGTGACTGCCTGTAAGAGCTAAAGAACTGTCTCGCTGTTTACTATATCCTGAGGATCTCCTCCATCACCAAGGAACAGCCACGTGGCTTGTGGGTGAATCCTGCTATCAGACATGCTCATATCCAGAGGTCAGCAAAACCATTACTGATAAAACAGAGGCACTGATTCCAGGTTAGGCAGCCCACTGTGCTAGTAAAATCAGTCTGGCCTTCTCCAAAAGCAGCCTTTCCTCCTCCTGGTAATGGAAGCGGGACATGCAGACAGCGTGCAGACCCAGTTGGAAGAACAGGGACATGCAGACCACCTTGACCTGTGCTTTGGAAATCTGTTAGTTATGTACCCATCAAGGGGAAGGGACCTAGAGGCACAAGCACAGCTTGCTCACCCAGAAATATGTTGTTCTGATTGTCTAACGTCAGATTTTTACATTTCAAACATGCTTTTTAAGGAGAAATCAGGGTTTGAAGGGGGTAATTCTTTTACATCCTTGGCTACTCCCAATGCAGTTGCTTGCAGGCTCATTTAGGATGGTTACCAGCTAAAACATACCTGCTTGTCTCTTAATGCTGGTTGCTTGCAACGAGTCAAATCATGGGTCAGAGAGCCAAAACCCTAGTCACCAGACCTGTGCTTTTGCCATCAGAGCACATTCAGCTCCAGCTGCGAAGTGGGATATGTGCCATGCTATGCTTCCCCCCTCCATTCTCTCTTCACCCCTTTACACATAGGCCAGATTAAGAGCCCAAACCTGGATGCTGCTACAACATGGAGTATGTTTTAATGATTTTAATTATGGTTCCTGCAGCCAGAGCCTGGCGTGGCTGTTCTTGAGCCAGGATGAGTGCAGAGTGGGTGTGCCTGAACAAGGGAGGCTCCATGTCAGTCCTTGCATACCTGCTTTTGATCTTGGGCATCTGCCATCGGAGGGTGTCTTTGAAGGCAATTACCCTTTCAGCCACTGACGGGGTGTTTTATCATTTGCAGACTAAGTTCTGCACAGAACTCTCTCGAAGGAGAACTAATCGAAATGCTGCCAGCCTGGAAACTCCTGTCTGCTGCAGGTGTCGGTTGAAATTCCTGTTCTCTGTCAGTACTTAGGGCTTTCCAGACTATTTTCCAGCAACTGCGGCGACAAATTAAATAGCATCTATCATTTAGTGTCTCAGAAGGCTCCACGCCACCAGACAGAAAACAGACCATGGGAGGATGTGGAGCTGCCTCCTCACTTTGTGTGGCGCACAGATCCTTTGCTGTGCCTGAGCTGTCTGGAAATGATGAGCCAAAACACCACTACACAAATGTGGAGCAGCGCTGTGGGGCTGAATGCCTGGGGCCAGAGCCAGCTCAGGACAGGGCTGTCCCCAAACCTACAAGGCACCAGAATGTGCCGCCTCTCGCCTGTGGTATTTTCCTCATTTATGTGAGATCTGCTAAAGAATTTGAGAAATGTTTTGTTGTTGTTGTTTCTAGGGGTGGAAGAGTAAAGTGAGCGTTGGCTTGTAATTATGGACAGTTCGGGTAAGAGTTAGCAGGACTTTCCAATCCAGTCATGTGCAATGAGAACAGATACCTCTAAAAGCTGTTCAGCAGCATGCCAGAGCGTAGCAAGACATTATTTACAGCATGTGCCTTACAATGAAACTCATAAACAGTGATACTGACAGCTCAGCTGTGATTCTTCACAGCGTTCCATCCAAACCAGGAGGACGTACTGTCATCAGTGCCGAGTGGGACTTATTGGGTGAAATAATTGGTTCAGGAAAGCCATCCCTCTGCACAGAAGTAGCTGTAGAATCACAGAAATGGGTTTGAATGGACCTTCAAAAGTCATCTAATCCACCCCTCCTGCCATGAGTAAGAACATCTTGCATTGGACTGGATTGCTGAAAGGCCCATCCACCCTAACCATGGACATTTCCAGTGATGGGATGCCCAAAACTTCTCTGGGCAACCTGTGTCTCATTTAATCTTCTGTCAGGAACTTTCCTAGTTGACGCTGGAAGCAAAGCCCAAAGCAAACCCCCCACAAGCAGGAGAGGAAGGACGCCTCTCTTGATTTGGGTTAGAGACCCAAATCCGTGAGTCCTAGACCACAGGCAAAGTGCCTGATGACTGAGCCTCCATCTATTCTGGGACAGGCTGCTTGGCTTGGGCTTTCTGTCAGGCTCCATCTTTGCTTTCTTCAATTATGTTTCTCTATTAACATTTTCCAGGGGTTATGCTTTTGTTCCACAACAAAACAGTTCAGATCCCACAGCATTCCTGAAAGGACGCAACTCCCGTTTGCTGGCTGGCCCAAGTTATCATGGAAATTATTAGTTTCCTCAAGTGCTTATTGTACTCATCCAGAAATACAAGCTTGCCCTGTTTCAATCCACAACACTGTGCACAGAAAGGAGAAAATTCCACGTAGCACCACAAGCATTATGCTTGCAAGAAGGTGGTATGTTAATTAATAAAGTCTGGGAGCAGTGCTTTAAGATATTAATGAATTTGTTATGCAGAGAGGGATGGAAAGATGTATCTTATTAGATTATCAACTGTGTGATACTTCTATTGTAATTAGGTTCCATTTCATGTCTTTCTTACAAACACTTTAATAGTGTTTCTAATAGTACAATTGTATTAGATAATTATTTCAGCAACGGGAAGGAGAAATAAGGGGGTAGAGGCCAGATGAATGTATTCAGAACTTCTGAATACAGAAGTTCCTCCTAGGAACAGCTGTGAGGATAGATGCTAGAGGAGAGATCCTTTTATAACCAAGGACCTGCACAGAGTGGGATTTGCTTATAAACAAAGAAGGGTTTGAGACAGTGTGTGAGAAGAGCCAGGAGAAAGGAATCAAGGCTGTCCCAAAGGGTTCTGAACGTGAAGGCCCTGCTGAACTGGCCTGGTAGGTGTGTGAATCAGAGATGAGGCAGTGGGCTCTGTGGCTGAATGTCTTCATCTTAATGCAAGAGGCAGAGAAGGTGCCTTTTTTACAGGCGGCAGTGAGAACAGTGGAGAATAGTGGCTCAGGCTGGTCCATTTTTGAAGACCATTTTTGATGAGTGTCCAGAGGATGCATACAGAAATATCATCTTGGACCTACAAGCCTCTGAGCTGCTGCCAGCCCAGCCTGGTGCTTCTCCAGCACTGGTGAAACCAGAGCCATCCCTTCCCCCAAAGGGAAGTTGGCATCTCATGGAGCTAAGCACATTAGGAGGTATTTGCCCACTCTGATACGGCCACTGATAGACCTAACTAGTGGAGCTGGTTGAATCACCCCTTGGGCAGAAGCCAACCTGTGTGTTGCAAGTTGGACCACAGAGCTGCAAAGAGCAGAGAAGCTGTTAGTCAAGGGAAGAGAGATAAAAGGAAGGTGGGGATTGCAGTGCCTTTGGCAAGTAGTGCCTTAACTGGCATGGGACAGCCTCTCACTTGGCTGTGCCCAGGGCCAGGCTGCCAGCACTTTGAACACATCATAGAAAAAACCGGGGTTCCTGGAGCTGCATGGAGTACTGAAACACTCACACTAATACTGGCTGCTGGGCATCTTTTCCTTGGTCTGCTGGCATTCTTCAGAGGATTAACCATGTGTGATTTTACATGAGCAGTACCTGTAGAAAACTGAGTGTGAACTGAAATTCCAGTGTTAGAATAGTGCCCAGGTGTTTTCTTCTGCACAATACCAGTGACTGGATGGAGATGGTCATTTTCAGAGTTTTCTTCAACTTGGAAAATATTCAGGTTTGGGAAAAGGGCAGAGGTTTGCAATTCCTCACTACAGTGTATTACTATAGCACTTTGAAACTCCAGTTCCGTGTCAAGAAAAGACAAAGAATAGGAGTTCCCGTGAGCTCTGACCTGGAATCCAGTGTGTGGCTGGGGCAGAAGCCTACATACTGAGGCAGTAACCACACTGGGGCAGAGCAGTGGGAGTTTGACAAGAGTTTCAAGAGATGAAACTCGCAGTGACTGCATTTAGACTCAGGGATTCACCCCCTGTTATGGTTTTAACCCCAGCTGGCAACTAGGTACCATACAGTCATTTGCTCACTCTTCCCCACCACACCCCTGGTGGGATGGGGAGGAGATCTGGAAGATGGTAAAGCCCACGGGTTGAGATAAGGACAGTTTAATAACTGAAATAAAGTGACATATAATAATATCAATAATAATAGGAAAAAGAGAGGAAGAGGAATAAACTTCAGGAAACCCAAGTGATACACAGTACCATCACTCACCACCCGTTGACTGATGCTCAGCCCATCCCAAGCAATGATTGCTGGCTCCTGGCCAGCTGCCCCGAGTTCATATCCTGAGCATGACATTCTATGGTATGGAATATCCCTTAGGCTAGTTTGGGTCAGGCGTCCTGTCCCTGCTCCCTCTCGGCATCTTATGCCTCTCCTCACTGGCAGAGCATGGGAGACTGGAAAGTCCTTGACTTACGATAAGCACTACTGAGCAACAACTAAACCATCGGTGTGTTACCAGCATTGTTCTCAGACTAAAACCAAAACACAGCGCTGTACCAGCTACTAGGAAGAAAACTAACTGCATCCCAGCCAAAACCAGGACACTCCCAAAAGATCCCATGCTTACTTTTTCAGCTGATCTAGGGACTACCCAAAGCCACTTTGTGGGTTTCCTCAAGGTTTCCTGCAAAAGGCTGAGGAAAAACAGTCTCATTCTTAACCTATGCTAAGATCTTTGCACTGCTGCATCTACAGAAAAGTTACGTACCATGGCCTTTTGTCTTGGTGAACCCAGGACACCTTTATAACCGACTCAGCTTCTCAAGACCCATTTTGGCCACGGTAAAAAGAATACAGCCCAGAATAATTATTCTTTATTCTGACACATCCACACATAAACAAAGTTTGGGATAAGAATAGAAATTCTTCCCAGATTCCTTCTGGATGCATCAGGAAGAATCAGGGGCCAGATTCTGCCCTTAGTAGCCGCAGATGCATGCTGTGTAGCTCCCTAAATCAGAAAATTTACTCTATACTTACACAGTGTCAGGTTAGGAGCTATGAAATCAAAACCAAACCCCAGAGTCTGGCAGTGCTCACAGCAAGCCATAAAACCTGTAGTTACTTAGAAGTGGTTCTCTGTCCTAGAAAAAAATTGCAAGCAGTATTAAATCTGACTTACAGCCACACAGGGTTAGATGCCAATGCTTCCATCCCATTGAGAAGACAGTAAACTCTTCTTTCTAGTGGTGCTGTGCTAGTATTTCCTGAGTCACAAAATGCTGCTCCTTAAATTGCCTGCTGGTTCAAGATTACTTACTGGTTCCTAACTGCTGTGGGTCTGAGATAAGCTGTATTAGGGGAGAGCTTTATCCATGGAGAACGAAAGAGATGACATTTCCCAAACCTATCATCTGTTGGCATCTACAGAGCAGTTTGATGCATTAGAGTTGTCTCCTTGGGAGAAGGAGTAACTGTGTTGCTATTTTTGCATGGAATCAGGCTCAGCGGAGGGCATGATGCTGCATGAATATCAGTGCGTATCTGCTTTCCCACTGTCATTTCCTTGGAGTTAGGGGTGAGGCAGTGGATGGCAGCAGGAAGAGGGATGCAAGCAGCCCTCCACATCACCTACTAAAGCAGAGGGGGATCTGATTCATGTACTTTCTACTGGCTGCCGGCCAGTAATGTAACTCACTCTGCTGCTGCTCTTTGCAGGGAGACAGCTCTGTTTCCGCTAACTGCTTGGCTCAATTTGACACTTTTTATTATAGCCCAACATAGCATGACAATGCAGCTGATTCACTGCACCATGGCTGGGGTGAGGGCTGCAATCATGCCATCCCGGGGGACGCAGTGGGAGTGCAAGAGCACGAGCTCTGGCTCTGCTCCCAGTCCAGCTTCTGGGACTTGGAAGAGAGGGATGTGCTGTGTTCTAAATATTCACGCATACACCTTTAACTCCAGTGCTTAAGCTTTCAGGTATTTTAGGTTAGAGCTGTCTCCTAACCAGCCTGAAGCTATGCTGCACCATGCTGTAATCCTGACAATCTTTTTGACTGGATGTGCTTGGATCTAGTAATTTTCCCGATGGCTGACCTCCAAGAGAAATGGTGTCGATCATTTGGTAGGTTTCAGGGTTGGGTGTGAGTCAGCTCTGAGTCAGGCAGCAGCTTCATTAAGTGCTGGTCTTTCTATGCTGGCACGACCCGTGCAGCTGCAGCCCTGCAGCAGATGCTGCTCCTGAGTCTCCCCAGCAGCACCATGTAAGAGCCCAGGCACTGGGCACTCACAAAGCAAAGGGGCAGGCCCACAGCCGCATGCTTTCAGTTGGGCATACAGTGTGAAGCCCTCTTGGCCTTGGAAGATGGTGGAGTGCATAAATGATGCTGGGTCCAGGCAGGGAGAAAGACTGGGACCTGTCTAACCCCAACTGGGGTCTGGACTTGCAAGTCACTGCTCAGCAAAGAGCTTCCCTGAGCCAGGAGGAGGCAAGGAAGGAGTTTTGTTTGGAGACCTCAGTCTCTGGCATGGTGTTTCTGTTTCTATTCACATTTATATTAAGCAGGGTGGTGTCCCAGCCCTCAGGCAGCCAAGAGCAAAGCCAGATGCAGGCTCAAAAGCAACACTCATTGTGTGTGTTGTGAAAAGCAACGTGACTGACAGGTTCCTCGCTCTCTTTTTGTCTTTCTCTCCCCCTTCCCGGTGGTGTGATTAAAGCAACGCCCCGTGAAGCAGTCCCTGAGTGCCTGCATGTGCCGAGAGTCCCACTGGAAATGTCTCCTCCTCTCCATCCTCATGTACGGCTGCCTTGGTGCAGTGGCCTGGTGCCAGCTGGCTCGGGTCACCAAGCTCAGCTTTGATAGCTCCTTCAAGGGCAAGTCCATGATCTACCATGACAGCCCATGCTCGGATGGCTACGTCTATATCCCACTGGCCTTCCTCTCTATGCTGTACGTGGTATACCTGGTAGAATGCTGGCACTGCCACGTCAAGAGAGAGCTGCAGTACAAGGCAGATGTGGACAGTGTCTATGAATGCATCAACCGCATGCAGCAAGCTACTCCATGCATCTGGTGGAAGGCCATCAGCTACCACTTTGTGCGGCGAACCCGGCAGGTGACCCGGTACCGCAATGGTGATGCCTACACCACCACACAGGTCTACCATGAAAGGGTCAACACCCACGTGGCTGAAGCTGAGTTTGACTACTCTCACTGTGGATACAAGGACATCTCCAAGGAGCTCCTGGGCCTGGAGAGCTACACAGCTACCAAGCTGAGGTTCACCAAGTGCTTCAGCTTCGCTAACACTGAGTCTGAGAACTCTTACCTGACTCAGAGGGCTCACTTCTTCACGGAGATTGAGGGTCTGGATGACTACATGGAGGTGAGGGAAGGAATGCAGCTCAAAAACGTGGATTTCAAAGAGCTTATGATGGCCTACGGGGACCCGGATCACCTCCCGTGGTATGTGTCCCACTATGCTTTCTGGGTGGCAGCTATCTTCATGATCTCATGGCCGCTCAGGGTACTCATCGAGTATCGGACTGCTTACGTCCACTACCACGTGGAGAAGCTGCTGGGCCTGGAGTACACGGCACCCGCAGAGGTGGAGGAGCCCTTGTACCGTTACCGCATGCCCCGCGACGCCACGCAGGACAGCACGGAGCTGGAGTGGCACATCTGCACCAACCGGCAGCTGATCCCCAGCTACTCGGAGGCCATGCTCATGGACCTGGCCAACTCCCCAGCCTATGGAGTGTGTCGGTACGGCCAAACAGCCCAAGGCTGCGACCGCTGCAACCGCGCCTCCAGCACCTCCTCCATCTTCTCACGCCACGCTTTCCATAGCTGCAACTCCCGCCTCTCCCTCAACACCAGCCGCTTCTCCCTGTGCCGTGTCCATGGCTCCCACAGGACAGGCCTCTGGCGGAGCCGCAGCAGCAGCATCGCTGACCGTGGCTGCCAGGATGAGCAGTGCTGCTCCTACTCCAGCCAGCTGGCCATCAATGAGAATCCCCCAACCTACCATGATGCCCGCTTCTTCCCCGTGCTCATTGTGCACCGGCCAGAAGGACACAGTGGGCAACCTTTCTATGTCAGGCGCTCCTCCTGCCTGGAAACCTCGCTGTGATGTGAATCCATGATTTCCCAGCTCCTCTGCCCCGGGATGGGGCTTGCAGAGGTGCTGCAAATGGGAGAATACAAGTGTCAGTCCCCACAGTGGGTTGGCAGGATGAGCTTTAGCTCTTCTCCCTTCCACTGAAAGAAGACGTAGTCATTCTGACCAGCAGCTAACCTCATTTCCCTCCTTCCACTGGTCTGCCTAGGCTTTTGTTCACCTCTTCCTTTCACTCCTCGCCCCTTCTTGTGCTCCTCAGGTCCCTGACTCCCCTCCCATCCCACTCCCACTCTTGTTCTTTGCATTTCAGCCACAGCATTGTTGCCACAGGATGATTTATAAAGCCTGTGCTCTGCAGCGTATTTGCCCTCCTGGATGCCCTGCAAGGTAAGAAACTCAGACAAAGCAAAGCAAAAGGCCAGAGCCAGAAGGAGAATCAGATCTGCAGACACTGAGTAACCATCTGCAAGCCCCAAACAAGTTGCTTTTTTAATGTATTTTATTTTCACCAGTCTTTTTTCCTTTTCTTCTCTCATTTATTCTCTTTTCTTCATGTTTTCCTCCTCTCGCTTTACCCTCATCTTCCTTTATCCTTTATTTCAGTTTTCTCACATCTGCTGTCCAGTTTTTCAGGGGTTTTGCTGATCACGATGTCTTTCAGGGTGTAATTCCCTTCCAATGGGCAAAAATAAGGTATTTGCAGCACAAACATCACTCCTGACACAACCACAGGCTATGCCCCTGGGAAGTGCTGAGGACTTTCTTTCCAGAGCAGTGACATGCACCAAGAAAGCAAAATGCCCTTTGCTCACCTTGCCCTGCCTGGGCTGCAGCAGAGACACTGCTGCATTTCCAGCTGTAGTTAACCTTGTCCAGCTCCACCCCTGTTAGCAATCCTTACGAGGCCTAACGTAGATCAGTGCCCTGTTAGTGCCACTGTTTTTAGGACCGTAGGTCTGGTTTGTGGTTGTTTCATTCCCACCACTTGCTCAGAGCAGCGCGGGCTGGACAAGAGGAGAGAAGCTGCAGAGGGAAAGGTAAATATGGTATTAACCCTCGCAGGGATAGTCTGGAGTTGTTAGGAAGCTCTCCCACCCACAGTGTCTATTAGAGCAGTTGCAGGACTGCTCTACGTTATCATTCAGCTCTCTGTGTGCCCTAGGAAGGCTTTTTGGCCAGTAGCCCACTGCCTCCTTCCCACCTTCCCAAGCAGGATGTGTTGCCACCCCAGCTCCAGGCAGGGAGCACAGCCGGGAGCCAGCCCCACTGGCCATTCCTGCTGGGATAATGCCTCTTCCCATAAGGCTTCCCCTGTGCAGCACCCTCCGGAATTAGTCCCAGCAATGCCAAACCCAGGAGGTGTCCTGGTGTGCTCTGGGCTGCGGGCTGCCCTCCTGGCCCAGTGGAGAGCCCCGAGAGCCAGGGACCAACCCGAGAAGCTTATGGCCGCACTGAGGACCTGCCAGGGACCTTGCACCTACCAAACCTCCATCCCACAAGGGATGGTCATACTCTGGGGAAACTCCATACCATGTTGTTGTGTGGATGGTGGAGATTATTATCCACCATGACTCACGGAAGAATGCAATACGATCGCAATACTGTCACTTTAGCACACAAAGTGTTGTCACACCCTACAGCAAATAGGTAAGAAATTGAGCCCCAAGAAGGGCTGGTAACAAATACTTCCTTCCAAGTCCATTCTGTGTGCATCTACATGTGATTTGAGATTTGTAAAGTCGTATTCATATGTGTAAATTATCTATAACTCTGCATACTTATATGGTGGTTTCTTACGGCATTGACTGTTGCACCATGTTAAATACATTTTGTTTTGGTTTGATGACTCCGTTTTGATGTGCTGTACTCATTTCAACTCCAGAAATAGAAGCACTGGCAATACCTGGCTAACCTGCTGCAAATGATGGCACCACCAGAAAAGTTGTTTAAATTCATATGAGTTGATCTTTTTTAATATAAATACTTTCTGCATGATTTATGTGACATTTTTGTTCTGACAGCTTGGCATTTATCGCAGAAGATGGATAACACATATGATGTGTTATTTTAGCACCTCTTAAAAAAGAATAACCATCCCAGACATGTGGAGGAACCAGGTTTGGGCTCGGAGTAATGATTATGTTTGGGCTGTCGCCAAACTGGATAACATTGAAACTTGGAGAAAAAGCCAAAGGGTGTAAGATCCACCCTACAGTGGCCCAGTCCTAGTCCTCCATGTCCACCATGCCACCTACCACCCCCAGGCAGAGCTGGGAGAGTTTGGGAATTAGGAGGGGACCAGGCCTGGACTCAAAGCTCAGACTCATCCCTGATTTACTTGCATTGCGAAGACAAAGTAAATGCAATCCTTTAATATGGCTCCCTGTACTTATCTTCACTAGCACAGAAAGTTAAAACCAGCACATATGGAAGATGTAAGAGCTGGAGGAGGATGAAACTTCACGAAACAGAAAGGCTGGAATATTTCAACACAGTTTCTTACTGAAGGAGGTGGTAGGGAGGAAAACAAGAAAGGAGATTTGGTAGAATAATATAAATTAAAAGAGAACAGAGTTCAGCTGCGGCTACGATATTTCCCAAATGAACAGCATAACTCAGTTATGGCAAGTTTAGCCAGACACAGGCAGGATGAGTTTCAGTCTCCCTGTGAGCTGTAGCAGCCACCCATGGCTTTAAATACCACATCCAAGGTCTTGGCATGGCCACTTTGGTCCCATATGTATTTCAGAATGAAGAGCTATATTTGGGTCCTCAGAACTGGCCACGTTAAACAGTGTTATATTCTGACGTGAACAACTCTGGCAATCCCATTATTATGGTGGGCTGGGCAGAGAACGGAGACAGTTTATGCCCAGTTTAACCCTTAGAGTGGCCTCTAAAGCCAATGTAATATCCAGCAGCTCTCGAGCTGTGTCCTTGGCAGGGTTTGGAAAGCACAGAGGGTTTCTGCTCCCTCACTCCCTGTGTTCTGGCCTAGCTTTGGGGCATTTATTTGAGAAGTCGTCCCAAAGCTGCAAGAGCCCTCACACACACAGAGCCCTCTCCTGTCACTTGCTGTAGCCTCCAGTGGTGACTGAAAAGCTGGGAGCAGCTCCTGTTCCGGCCTGGGGCTGAATATACTGCTTTCAACAAATCACCCACTCAGGAAACACCTGAACAGCCATCCTGAGTCTGCTACACCATAGAGCAGAGCTACTGCTGTGGCTCTCGCATGCCACTTCATCGTCACTCTTGCCATTGCCACAGCTTCCTGGTGCAGGATGAGGGATCTGTCTACTAGCAATGGAGGGGATAACGCTGCTGTTTACATCCACAGGATGGGGCAGGCAGGGTCTCAAATCCAAGCGCAAACCAGGCAGCTCTATGGAAAACACCTTGCACAAAACACAGGCATTATGTGTCCAACTGCAGACTGACTACTTTGACAATGGAGTATTGCATGTGCCAGCAGCTTTTGCTGAACTTCCAGGCCCTCTCATGGAAATAGGTGCTTTGGGGTGCTTTCTCACAGGGATAACCCATCCTTATTCCTTTTGGTCTCATAATTAAAGGAGGCTGAACAGGACAGGAAGGTGAGGATGCCCAGCAAATATTTGTCTCTCCTGCCTTCTCTCACACTTCTCCCCCTCTCTTCCTTTCTTCCTTTTTCTTTCTCCTTCAGAAGTCTCCCAGCACTGGGAATTCTCCTCTTCATTGTGCTGCTCTTCAGGCATTTTCTAGAACATGCCTATGCAGCCCAACAAGTCCAGTGAGATGTGACAACACAGTATCTTGACAGAGTAAGGAGAGGACACAAGCCAGGAAGGTACTGGCTTATGTAAAAAAGCCACTGTGCTGTGTCTTGTGCATGTGAGCAGCGAGCACTGCCACCAGTGTTATGGCCGGTAGAACAAAGCCACATTGCTTAATTCAGTGGCCCAAGAGGTCAGGAGAGCCTATTTTTGTTCCGTACCTAAAAGCATTTCAGCTTCTCCAGTTCCTTTGGTTTCTGCACGGTACCATTGCAGCCCTCTGTAAGTTTTCCCACAGCAGTTAGCACTCCAACTGGCAGCGCGTGCAGGATTCCAGTCCAATTTTCATACTGCTCTTCCTGCCTATCATTGTTAACACAAAGCCCTTTTCAGAAGAGCCGAAGCCAGATCTCCTGGTGAGGAAAATTCCCTTTGGTCTCCTCCTTCCAGCAAAGCTTTGCTTTCTCACACTAGCCTGGAGCCTGGCCTGTGCTGTGCTACAACTTTCTATCAAGTACTTCTCTTTGTTCTCTTTGCAGATAAACGCCCCCTTCCTCTTCTCCTTCCCCTTCCCAAAGCCTTTGGGAGTATCACCTATGACATTTCGATGAAGGTAGATTTGGTTATGGTAGAAGCATGATCCAGGCATGCAGCATGAAGCCAGTCAAGCCTCTCTCTGCTGCTGCCTCTCCCGATGGGTTTGGCCAAGTGGCAGTGCTTGCCTGTGCCTCCTCATTCCTGCTCGTACGCTAGAGCGTTCCCTGAGCCCACAGGGCCAAAGTGGTGGTGTAAGCCTTTGTAATTGTAGGCTGGGAGAAATGCTTAGAAGGAAAATGCCATAGAAACAGCATTATTCTAAGGGGCATTCTTTGTTCTTCTCATGAAACAACTGAAATCTGCAGAAGTAGCTATTTTGTGGAAGGCGCTATCGCCATGAGTAAGTGCCAGTGGGTATATATGGATACATGGGGGAGAGGGAGCAGTGACAGCAAATGTAAGTGAGGCTTTTAGCAAAGAACCAGGGCAGAACCTCTCAGCTCAGGAGCCGCTGTGATCGTGGCAAGAGGCATGTCAAGATTTCCTGTCCCCAAGAGCACCGAGGCTTCCCGCAAGCTTTTAGGTGGATGGCTTCCCAGTGTATCCCCTCACGGCCACTTCACTGTGGCCGGAGGCACTGGAGTGGGACTGACATCTCCATTCCAGTAATGAAATGTTCTTGGCATTGCTCCAGTCCCCTAGGAATTCCTATCAGAAATGCAAATAGGAGAGGGAGAGGGAGATCAGAGCTTGGGAGGGAATTACATGAGCTTGTCGTGCCTTAGTTTCTCCGTCCCCCCTGCTGGGATAACGCAGTTTCCCTGCGCTCCTCTGTTTAGCCAGGTTTCCAGAGCGTTGCACGCTGGTGGCTGTGGCAGAGCTGCATCGTGTTCTAATGATACTGTTTCTTACGGTGCTTTTCAACCCAGATTCTCACCGTTAACTCCTACGTAAAGGCAGCGACAGATCTCTTCAAAAACTGCCGGTGACTTTTTCCACGCCGTGCTCGTAACTGTGGCAGCAGAGGTCTCCTTCCTCAGATCTCTCCCTACTTTTCCACTAGCGGAAAAGAGGGCAAGGCCAAGCTTGAAGAGCACGGGCGGCTCTCCTCACGTTGCCAGTGCTCTCCCACAGGTCAGGCACCGCGATCGGGTGGCCGGCAGCTCCGTGTGAGGGGAGCGTGGGGCCGGCCAGGGCAGATGGGGATGGGGCTGCTGCCATCGAGGCGAGGTGCCGCTCATCCCAGGTTTAAATCCTGGGCTTAGGGAGGCTGAGCCCCGGTGATGGCCTCACACCCTCCTCCCCTGGGAGGCTGGAGGGTGCGCGGGGGCTCCAGAGGGGCCTCCTGCTTCCACATGTAGAGAGGCGAATAAGCGACCTGGTTCCCGGTGCCCCGGCAGCTCCCGCGGATGTGGGTCACCCGCTCCCGGCGCCCTGCAAATCAGGCCTCCCGGTGGGGCAGCCCCCGGGGCGGGGGGGAGAGGCGCCGCCTGCAGAGCCCCCCTTGCCCGCCCTCCCGAGGGGTCCAACCGCGGCGCGGCACGGTCCGGTCCCGCGGGTGCGGAGCGGAGCCGGTGCCGGTGATTCGCCGCTCCGGGGGCTGCGGGCTCCCGGCTGATGCATATTCATGATGTGATGTCAGAGGGGGAGCACAGCGCGCCGTGACCGCCCGAGAGCGCCATTTCCTGGAGGAGGCGGTGGCGGCGGCGGCTGAGGAGCGGCGGGCGGAACCGTGCGGGGGAGCCACCGAGCGGCTGCGCGCCGGCAGGGGGAGACCGACCGGCGGCGGCGACCGGACCGGACGCAGCGACCGGACCGACCGACCCGGCGGGGCCTCCCGCCGCTCGCCCCGGCCAGAGCTGCAGCCAGAAGTTCGTTCGAGCGTCCCCGCAGCCTCCCCGAGGAGCCCGTCGGCGGGAGGCGGTGCGGGGCTGCCGGAGCCGCTGTCGCCGTCGCCGCCTGCGCGGGCGGTGGGAGCCCCCCGCGGCGCGCCGGGAGCTGTGGGGAGGATGGTGGTGCGGGTGCGATGGAGCTGAAGCGGAGCATGGCGATCCCGCGGCTGCTCTTGCTGGGACTGTGGGCTGCGGCGCTCCCGGACGTCGCCACCGTGGCAGGTGAGCGGGGCTGACTGCCCGCCGGCGGCAGAGGATAGGGGGCAGCGCTCCCCGCGACCCCTGGCTACGGCGGGACGAGCTGCGGGGCAGTGCGGGAAGACCGCTTCCAGCCACCGGACGGGCTCCCCCGTGGGCAGCACCAGCCGCGCCGCCTCTACAGGTGCCGGCAGCCCGCTGAAGGCGAGCCAGCGCCGGGGGACCGGGCACCGATCTCCGGATAGGGCGGCCGGGGTGCGGGGTCCGCCCGAGGTGGCGGCTGCGGACCCTCGGGCAGCCACAGGTGGGGGTCGGGCCCATCCCATCCCGTTTTCCCCTCGCCGGGCGCGGGGGGCTCTGCTGCGTGTGCAGGTCCAGCGGCTGCTCGGGAGCCGGCGGTGCTCGGTGGGGAGCTCGGGCTGTGCGGGGTGCTGCGAGCCTCGCCCGCCCGCCTGCAAGTACAGAGGAGTGAGTCGCAGCCCGAGTAATCCTCCTCGTTATTTGCGGAGGCATTACCCTGGTATGTGCCCAGCGCGGACGGTCGCCGGGGGAAGCCGGGCGCTAGCGCATTCCTGAGTGGCTTTTACTGGCTTTTCCCTCCTGAACTCCTTATCCAAAGTTTCAGCCCCGGGTCGGCAGGGAGAGGCAGTGTGCGGGAGCCTCCTGCCGCTTCTCCGGGAGCTGGGGCTCCGCGGGCAGCCTGCGGTGACACCGAGCGGGAGAGGCAGCGGTGCGGGCTGCATCGCCAGATCAGGGTCCTGAGGAAGCTGAAAGCCTTTTGCTTGGTGTGCTTGAAAGCTCTCACTCTCCACTCCCAGAATAACTTCACGAAAGGCGTACTTCTGCTCTGAGGAATCAATACTCAGAGGTGGCAAGTTTGAAAACCAAACGGCTGTATCACGTATTTGACAACGAGTATGTTTGCTTGCTGTCAGTTCTAACAACTGCTTGATAAGAAATTTAATACCATTATTTCCTATCTGTACGTTTGAACTCCTACAGGTAGGCTCGGAGGAGCCTATTTGCTTCAGCTTGTTACGCTGACAAGAATGTTATCAGATGAGAAATCGTGAGTGGGAGAGTAGAAGGAGGAATAGGTGGAAATTAAAGTCCATATTGGCATTCTGTGTGCTTCTTCCTGATACGTGCAGGAAGAGATGCTGCAGCTGGAACTGGGTGATTGTCAAAACTTTGTGAATTTATTAAAAATCCCTCATCTGTATTTTCTTCATTTCAGTTGATTTTATATTGTAGAGGGATTATATTTGGGCGATGTGGAGAATTACAACCCGGGCTGAACACTTGTACTCTACGTTAATTTCCGACATCATTAATTTGTAAGGGAACCGAGAAGTGTAAAGGGTCTCTAACAACACTTCTTTGTTTAACATGTGGCTAACTCTTTCAGCAGGGCAGTCTGAGGGGAGCTGAGTAGTTTCCTTTTCCACAAAGGCATCTGTAATGAAAGTATCTGTCAGGTTGTGCATGTGTTCATCAGCCTGGCACCATCAGTTTCCTTTAACACAGAGAGAGCTGCTGTGATGCTTTCATGTTTTATGCCAGTATTGTGAGTGGTGAAAGGGAGGATGCTTTCTGGCATGCGCTGGGACCTGTCATTTGTGTTACCAATGAGTTAAGTAATGCGAGGTTAGATCATCCTCACCCAAAGTGATTAAAACCCAGCAAACAAGCTGTACCAACTAAACTGAAATGATCATCTGACGGGTTTAACAGTGCTCTCTGTGAATTTGCTAAATTAATAACAACAGATAGAGAGGCAAAAGACTCAATTTGAAGAAATCGGCTGTTAATAGACTGCGGGATCTCATTAAGGAAAGGAGTTGGGGCCTTCTGCCTGTGTTCTGGGATTGCTCCCAGAGCAGTGGTACTCCACCAGGAGTTACAGAGCACAGCGTTATTCCCAGGCACCAGCTGCCAGTGGCAGAGCTGGTCCCACACTGCTGGTGTCCCTTCTTCCGGCAGTTACACCCATGCTGCGTGTCCCTCTGCCCGGTGAGGAGGTGCCTCGTGGCTGTGGGAGGGCAGTGTTTGGGCAGGGAGGGAGGTGACACATGAGAAATCTTGGTATTTGATCACTGGTAATGCTGTAACAGAGCAAGAGCAACAGGGCTGCTTGCTTTAGCAGCGCTCTGTGTTTCACAACTGGTGTTTTTCTGTTGAGCTCTGTAGGCTTAGCGAGGCATCAGTGGGAAGCTGACCAGGCAGTGAACTGGGTGAAGTTCTTATGGGCTGTGATATATTTCCGGGCAAGACTGATGGAGTTGTTTCTTTTTTTTCTGAAGGATGAGGAAGCCACTGCCTGGGCATGGTATTGAACTTGGCCAGACCTGTTCTGGTCTGTCAGGCCTGTGCCACCGCATAGGAAATGGCCACTCTCCCTAACAAAACTGGCTTTACATTCATTTCCCACTTCCCACCTTCCTGCTTTCCCATGGTCTCCTTTGATCCTCTCATTCCTCCTTTATATGCCTTTCTTTCTTAAATGGGCTTACATAGTTGGCTTCCGTGTTTTCTCATGGTAATGCATTTCATTTATTCACTTCTGCTTGAGGGAAACACTCCCTGTCCACCCACACATGTAGCAGTGCTCCAGGTCAAATTCTGATCGCTTCTGTGTCAACATCAACCCAAGCAGCTCCACCAACTCTGGCCCTGCTGCTATGGGGTCTCGGCTCTGTAGCCCTGGGTACAACATGGCCCTTTGGCTGGGCTGAAGGGTCAGGGAGGCTCATTGGAGCACACACCCACATCACACGATAGAAATATCTGTTCTGTAAACAGTTCTGCTCCTTGGCGAGGCGTGCTGTGGAGCAGGCTTTGCTTTCAAGGGTTTCACAAATTGCAGGGCTTTCTGTAGTGCAGGGGAACAGCGTACACTGAATAAGAGATGTAATTGATTCTTTCTCCTATCCCGGCTCTTTGCAAATGCATACAGTGGAGCAAGCACGGTGATTTCTTAGTAGCGCAGGAACCCGCAGTTGAAATTCCAGCCTGGGAAAAAGAGGGAGGTGTGGTACCGTGCGAAGTGAACACGCTGGCACTGCGGGATCACTGGCACAGCGAAGCTCCCAGTGTTTCTGTCCAGCTCTGCTCTGCGGAAGCTCACCCTGCTGTTACACGACTTGAAAGACACCCCACGCATACACTGACCCACCACTTTTCTCCAGTGCGCTTTCAAGTGCTTGCCTTTGTCTATTGCTTAGCAGACGTAGTATAGCAGTGCCGAGACTAACAGACACCCCTCTGCAGCGTGTGCTGGTAGGCTGTGTAACTCCAGATCACCAACCTAGAGTAATTTGCTGTACTCCAACCCCCCTTCTTCTGGGGGTGGGGCGGAGTAGTATTTTTCTTTTAGGTATGAAATTTACAGGATCTCCAATCAAATTAAAGGTGTCCCAGGGCCAACCCGTGAAACTAAATTGCAGCCTCGAGGGAACGGAAGATCCCGAGATGTTGTGGATCAAGGACGGAGCAGTGGTGCAAAGCGTAGACCAGGTGTACATTCCAGTAGATGAAGAGCACTGGATCGGCTTCCTCAGGTACAACAGATGCAGGGAAGGAAGGATACTGTGGAAACTATTGCACAGTTTTCTGCTGTCAGCTATATCTGTGCACCTGCAGTGCCCTCACAGGGCAGGGTCCTTCGCTCTGCAGTTCAGCACGTGGCAAGGGCATAACTGAGAGCAGAACTGAAGCCACTTGAGGGCTGAGATTTTATGCGCTAGAACCATATTGGTTTCCTGACTGCTGTGGTGACAGGTGCTTTGCTAATGCTTGTGATGCTTGAGACGTGACTTCAAGGTGAAAGGATGTTCTTACCTTGTTTGTTCATCTTGTTCTGCCGTGCAGCAGGAAGACTAAGGTCTGACTTAAATAGGCTTTCTCTTTCATACTCATTCCCTTCTCTTACTCTCTCTCTTGGGCTCTCAGCCTGCTTAAAGGGTAAGGGTTGTTAATTGAAATGAGACTCCCAGGATTACATCCCTTTCCTGCCTTTGGGGAGAAGGGTTTGTTACCTGAACCATCCCTGGGTCATTTTGCAGAGACTTTGCATTTACACTACATGGTATGAGTCCTGCCCTGCTCAGAGGCACAAAACTCTTCTGCAAAGCAGCTTTCTGTGCCTTTATTTCAACAGAAGAGGGATGTCAGCTAGTTACGGAAGTACCAAGTTAAACAAGACCCAGGGCTCTGCTCTGGCTTTTTCTATGCATAAAGAGAGCTTGTACAAGCAAACATGCCATCACCATGAGGACTCAAAACTGTTGACTGAGAATCAATCTTCCCTGAGCTCCAGCTTCATCTCCTGTTAGGTTTCTTGGATTAACATTGCACGGAGTCTCCAATTCAAGCAACTAAAGGTCTCTGTGCTAAAGCTTGTCTGCAAGACATATTTTGATAAGGAAAAAAAGCTGTGCCTAAGAAAATTATTGCTTTATATTGTGCTTATCTTGAAATGGTACCATTTACTTCTCCCCTGTTCCACTCTCTTTGCTCTCCACAATCTCTCAACCTGATCTCCTTTCTCACCTCTTGTTGTCCTCTCCTGCGAACTTTCTGCAGCACCAGGGCTAAGTTAGGGTGCTAAAGCCAGAAGCATCTGTATCTCTTTCTCCTTTTTCCTTTCTTCTTCTAAAGTGATCATTTCAACCACCCTCTGTGTAAGACTTCGCTGCAATCACTGTGTTTCAGAGCATGGGGCTGGATGGGCAGGACTGCTGATGCCATTTGAAGGCACAGCTCTGAAAACCAGGCTGTGGTGGGTCCATTCTGTGCATTTTCAAGCACTCTCCCTTTTCTGTCTTCCTTCCTGAGATGTTCTTCCCTTTCCTCAAGGCGAACTGCTTGCGTTAGAAAGGTGGACATCAGATCTGCTGAGGATCCCTGCATGGCAGCAAGCACACGGGTGCACATCCCACTGGGAGCAGTCCCCTTCTGTACATTGAAAGGCACTCAGGGGGCACAGTGACTCCTTGGGTAGCTGAGACCTTGTTGCTTTGGGACCACATTCTGCCCTTATTCACCGCACAAGCCTTATGTTGCTATCAGCAGTGAGGATACTGCAGATTTCGAGCAGTGGAGCAAGGAGCAGAATTTCTCCCCTGAACTGGAGGTCTATAACTTGAGTGCAAGTCCCCATGGTTGCCTTCTCCTGCTTGGGCGCATCTTCTCAGAAAGGGAGCTGTTGCTGAGCAAGGGAGGACAGAGAAGAGTTCATAGGGTGAGGTCCTGTTCTGGAATAAGCCAGCATGACCCCTTGAAGTCATTAAGCAAGAGGCCAAGGAGTATGAGGCACTCTTGGGGTAAGAATGACAGTAAGTGCAGCTGAGGTGCAGGGGGCTCTTTTCTGACCCATCTGTTCCTGTATGAGGCTGTCACCAGTCCTGTCACCTCAGTGAGGCAAAGCAGTCGGGCTGGTTGGAGGTTTGTGATTTGGAGCTTCCCGCTAGCTCAGACACTGCAGGTCAAGCTGCTGCTCTTGAAGGCTAGCTAGAGTCGTGATCCAGGATCCAGATGACCAACCCTTTCTATTCTCGGAGGACACAAGTGATGGGGTTTCTGCAAGGATGTTGCAGAGGAAGGCTGTCTGCTCTGCTGAGGATTCCTTCTACCCACTTGCTGCGTGCTTTGTGCTGGCTGGCTGTTGCCTTCCTCTCCAGAGCTGGCTGTGGCTCAGTAGGTGTTGTCCATGCATCTGGTTTGCCAAACAGTGAAGGGTCCTTTGGGGCAAAAACATGCTTTATCCACGTAAAATATCGATCTGGCTTTTGACTTTTTTCAGCTTGAAATCCGTCGAGCGGACAGATTCTGGGAAGTACTGGTGCCAGGTTGAGAACGGGGGGAAGAAGGAAGAATCACAGCAAGTGTGGCTCATAGTGGAAGGTAAGGAGGAGTAGTAGTGCTGGTTTCCTTTCAGGGCTGACCCACAGATATGCTCTAGGTGGAAGTGGTGAGAGCAGATTGCTCGTGACAGGCTTCTTGGCTCTGAACCTTTGCTGCTAACTGCAGTGAGATTGCTACAGAGCAGGAGTAAGAAGAGGAGAGCAGCTTCCAGGAGAGGAGCTGTCAGTTCTTACTCTGGTTTTATTTTGGCACGTTAGGAAACAAGATCCTTTCAATCACACACATTTCTTTCTGGCCCCTCAATCCATTGTTGTTTTCATCTCCAAATCATTAAGGAATGATGGGATAGTTCAAGTTGAAAGGGATCCATGGGGACCATGTGGTCCAGCCCACTTCTCAAAGCAGACTCACTGCCTGGTTCTGTGCATAGGCAGGCAGGTCTTTGAGGGCAAGGAACTCTTTTAGCCCAGTTCTGAGTTTCAGAAGGACTGTACATCAGCACTTCATAGCTGTGGTTGTTCCATGTGGCGCTGTTTCATCCAATCTTATCTAAGAAAGAATAACTTCTACATGGTTGCCCAAAAGTCACCCAAAGCAGCATGGATTGGTGACTTCTTACTGTCTCCAGTTTCATTTCCCTTGAACCGTGATTGTGTTAGGATGGCTTAATATTTGATGAGGAAGTTAACAGTGCACTTGCAGCAAGAGGTGGCTTTTCGGATGTAATTGGTAACGTTTTGCTCCAGAGCTGAATCGACAGTCTTAAAGAGGGGGAGCAGGGAGGGTGCTGTGGGAGGTGGTGTGGTCTGGGTGTTGTACAGCAAAGCACTCACTCAGAGCCATGAAAACATCCATAGCAGTTCTCACAGGAAGAGGGACTCTTGCCTGGTGCAGTTTCAAGTGGAAAGCATTGTTTACAGCTTAAAACTCTCTCTACTGTGTAGTGTTTCCATTTCTATTTGAGTCACCATGGCCTGCTCCAAAGGCGGCTGCGTTTGCATGGTGCGTGCATTAGGAGTGATGGGGTAGCTCAGCGTGCTAAGCCATCTGAAAAAACAGAAGAGCCCTGGACAGCACAGGCAGCGAGTGTCAGAGCCACAACAAGCAGCTGTAGCTATGTAAGGGGGAGTGTTAAGAATGAAGGCCAAAGCTTACAGCAGAAGTTGATGAAATGCAACTAATGGCCTTTATGAGAAAAGCAAGCACAGCAGAAGCTGGTTAAACTTGAACTGAGCTTGTAATCATCTGAAATGGGAGTTACTGGGGAAAATTAATAAATAACAAATAGTGATAAAGGTCGGGTGTTTGAAAATGTGTCAGCTGCTAGCACGAGAAAGCACAGGGAATGCAAAACCCTATCGGTCCCTTCACTGTTATCTGTGTGTGTTTCTTCTCTGGGCGTACCAGCTTTGTCTAGAGATGGTTGCTGTATTGATAACAACTGTTGACATCTTTGAGACTGGATCTTTACTCTGGTTGTTTGCAGCCTTTGGTAGGTGCTGGCACCCTGTTTGTGTGCCACAAACAAGTGTGAGGTATTGGTGATCTAATTTAAAGTGAGCTCAAATGGGTTTCGATGCTGTCTAATATCAGCCTTGAGATCCACTTAGGTAGCCTGTATCAGGCAGAATTTGTAGTGATGGTGTTTGAATGGGCTTTGTAACACGGCTAAAATGTTTGATCCTATGAAACACTCAGAATTTACAAAACAAACCCAAAATTAGTTTTCTGGTTTGGAAAGGAGACTCTGGCCTTCCAAGAGCATGATGGCATTTGATGCCCAGAGAGGTAATTGAAGAGGGCACGCTGCAGAGTGTGAACATCTTCAA
The DNA here is from genome assembly GCA_009867235.2 of Psittacus erithacus. Lineage (NCBI taxonomy): Eukaryota > Metazoa > Chordata > Aves > Psittaciformes > Psittacidae > Psittacus > Psittacus erithacus. The sequence continues at coordinate 12,122 of WYDI02017718.1, read as the reverse complement.
AACACGGATTGTGTTTCTTACAGAACTTTCCCTCTGAAATTACACCCCTGGCTGTGCTCTGTTCCTGGGCTGCTGGCCCCTGTTGTAGCTGCAGTCACACTTGTATGGACACGTCTCCATCTATAAACTGAGCTGTAGGAACAAAATCAGCCCTGTAGGTCGGATGCTGGTGTGGAACAGGGAACAGACAAGCTCATTTCCTTGCTTTGCCATTAATGTCCTGTTGGCTTCTCCGTGCCCCTATGGGGCATCTGTGAAGTGCGGTGCTGGCTCTCACCTCTTGTACCAGGAACTGGAGGGCTGAATGAGTCGTGGACAGGGAGGTATCCAGGTAACACACACATGGGCACAGTGCAAGTTCCTGAGCTTGATGAGTCAGCTGCACGCCCTGAACTAAGAGAGTGCTTAATTGTGGTCTTGTCTGATCTGGTTAGCTGCTCCCAGAGTGAGAAAACCTGCTGAGCTGGGCAGGATCCTCCCAAAAGGTTACCTTGGGTGCCATGGTAAAGGGACAGGAGGCAGGGATCCTGCTCGCAAGAAGAAATGATGATATTTTCTCTTCTAATCTTCCTTGGAGAAGGAGGGCAAAGCAGGTGGAGATGTCACAGCTGGAATATGGAAAGTTTATTCACTTTTATTGTTCATGTATGACTGCAATAAAAAAAATGAAATAAAATGTGTAAGCATAAACAAGCAGTAAATCACGATGATGGATTTACCTGTCCTGAGCATTAGCCTTTGCACAGATAGGCACCAGCATTCCCAAAATGACCTATTTTGGGACCTGTTCTATTTTGTTCATTTGCTTGCCACTCCAAAGAGAGCATCAAGGAGGTGAGGAAGGCACAAAGAAACTGCCACCTGAAAGACACAAACAGCGACTGGACAGACTGAGGACACCACTTCAGCTGGAGTCTAAGTAAAGTGTTGGGTATAAAAGCAAGCTCAGTGTTTCTCAGGGCCTTCAACTCTTCTACCAGCTGCCAGAAGCACATGCTGGGTCCTGCAGGGGCAGCACTGGTGCTGATGGCTGGGGGATTTTGTGTTACTGGTTTGGAGCACTGAAACCACGAGAGCATTGCCTATAAGAGGAACCACACGTCTTCATGTGTTGAGTTACACTTAGCTATTGCCACTTAGAGGTGACCTGAGGCAGTTAGCACTGCAGCTGTGTTTTGTTCCCTATGGGCCTGATAGAAGGCTGGTTGTACCAAGCAGGAATCTTCGCACAGTTGGGAACAGATAGTTATCAGGAAAGCTGTGTGCATGGATGGCCTTCAGCTCTGAAACAAATTACCCCTAACTCCAAGGCAGGAGTTCTTGCGGTGTCGGAGAGTGCTGGAAGGTGGCTCCAGTCAATTAAGCTGTGGAGAGAGCATTGTAAATGATCCCAGTCTAGCATCAGGGCAGATTCTTTCCTTATTCATTAGTTTGTTGCAGCCACTAGTTCAACACAGTCACAAGCTTTAGTTTTTAATGCATGTCAAGGAGTATCTTGCAGCTGGATTAGGGATCTTTTAAAGAGGTGTTTGCCGCCGCTGAAGTTATTGACTGTTGCCTCTTTAACTGCAGTCTCTCCAGCTGAAAAACTGAGCAAATACTGCCACTAAAAGCTACTGCATCAGGGAGACTTGAGGGAGACTCAGTGGAAAAGGTTTTTCAAAGGCATTGCGGGAAGCAAGCACTCTTATCTCTGACTTCTTCTAGTGGGAGTATGTAGATGTTCATGCCCTGGGGTGCTCCAGCGTATCTGAGCCCTGGTTCTTGTGAAGGGTAAGCCCTTCGTAAGAAGGAGTCGGATTAGGCACAGGGGCATGGCCGATGGGTGTCCCATGTTGCGCACTGGTATCAGTGGAAATAAACAGAAGACGGGAATCTTTCCAGTTATTATCACTTGTCTGTTGCTTTTCTAGGTGTGCCCTACTTTACTGTGGAACCTGAGGATGTGTCCGTGTCCCCTAATGCCCCATTTCATATGGCCTGTGCTGCTGTTGGTCCCCCTGAACCAGTGACAATTGTCTGGTGGATGGGAGACTCTAGAGTGGGGCTTCCAGACATCTCCCCCTCCATCTTAAATGTGTCAGGTAAGGCTGCTACCAATCCAGGGGATCACTCTGAGCATCAGAAGAAGCAGAGAGCTGTCTTCTGATCATGCCTAGTGATACCGGTAGCCACATAGTGTGAGAATGGTCTTTACTGTACATTGAGAGTTGAGAGATAATGATCGTCACATACAAAGCCAGATCATCTGAGAGGTGATTGTTGCTTTGTGTATTTTCTGCTGGCTTGAGGCGCACAGGCTCTTACAGGGTTTGGGTGGGACTGGTAATGGGGTAAGGATGCTACTGGATACATGCGCTCATCGGGTGCTTCTTTTGTTGCACCTCATGGACGGTGTTCATGGTTATATTAAGTGATTCAGTTGGTGACATTTAGCTGGAAAGTCTCCAGGCATTCACATGCAATATCACGCTTCTGCACACAGCCATGTCACACACACTGCTTTCCTCTTCTCCCTCTCCCTGTTCTTGCATGCTTGCTGGAAGCTGTAATCGTTAAAACCTGACTGCCTCATGTAGTTGACACTTTGAGTGCAGTTGTATTGGTGCTGAAGTGGGCTGGTTGATGTCCTCAGAGACCAAAGGTTGCCCTATAGCAGTCACTAGGTGCATGGTGGTAAGCCTGCCTTCCCCAGCAGGGCCAGCTGCAGAACTCGGGAGCCAGTACATGTCCGTGCTTCCCTCCAGCCCACTTTCAGAGAAGGGCAATGTATCTCTACCAGGACTGACTGCAGCTATGCTTGTAGTTACCTCCTACAGGTAACCTGAGTTAGTTGTTGAACAGCTTTGTGATACTTCTTCTCTTTGCTGTACTTTATTATTCTCAGCAGCCCTGAGCCAAAGTTAACTATTTAGAAAGAAAAGGTTTCATGACTAAGTGTCATCTCTGGGGCCTCTTCATCAGCGTTCATACAGTTACACCCAGGGGGGTTTCTTTCTCGACGTCTTTGGCCACCCTTTTTTGCTATCTAGTCCTATTCAGCTTTCCCTTAGAACTTAACTTATATGCAAATCAAAACCTGATTTTGTGATTTGCAGTGGTTTATAATCTGCTCCCTCTCTTACATAGCCGCTCAATGCTGTTCCAAGTTGGAAGTGAAGACTGCTCCCTTATGATATAACCTGCCTGTTGAAATGGGAACTGAAAAGATTGATACTCAGAAGGGGAAAGACAATAAAGAAATAAGTCTCCCTTCTTCCACTGAACTCATCCCATGGTGCCCCGCACAACTTCTGTCATTGTGGGGCAGTGGCATTGAGGCCTGAAGAAGGGCATCTGCTCCTAGTGATTCTCCAAATGAATTGCTATTATAGATAGTCATCATCAGTGCCTTTGCCCCTTTTAGTGTTCTTTGACGTTCTCCTTGTCTTTGCCAAATAGTGTAGCAAACACAAGCTGCGTGGAGAGATTGCCAAAGCTGTCAAAAATGGTGGTAAGAAAACAAGGATTGCTAGCTAAAGAAAATACCAGTTTCTGAAGAAAATAATAATAAAGCACTGGCTAGAAAGCAAACGTTTAGGAGGTTCAGCAAGCAGTTGGTTTGGTTTAAAGGACTGTTGGGTTTGGAAAGCAGAGCTGATAATGGTGCTAGAGAGCAAGGAGATCTTGGTTTGTGGTGTGTTTCGTGTTCTCCTCAGGGCAGGGCTGTCTTTGGGATATGCCTACCGCGTCAGTTTGTGCTCTGCTCTGCTGCCTGGCCTTCTGCCTGCTGGCAGCATTTTCCTCTGGTTCACTGGCGTGAGTGGAAGAAGCTAAAATACTTTGCTCTTTCATTTCAAAGCAGTCCCTCCTCTCTTCCACTACACCTTCCTTGCAACGCTGTTAATCTCAGGCTTGGGAGTTGAATCAAAGGGCAAAGACAGACACTGTGCAAGCTGCTCCATGCAGCTCTGAAATCTCTTTCCTTCCTAAACTGGATGTTCATAGCGTACTCAGCATTTCACAGGTAGCCCTATAAGGCAGCTGAGGGCCAAGTCAGGTGAAAACATAGGCTGGACACATTTCTCCAGGCAGCTTTGTAGATCTGTCTCAGTTCTGATTAACTATCAATGCCTATCTGAATCTTGGAGCAGCCAGACATTGGTATGATGCCTCGTTCAGGCCCTGTGGGATGGATGGGTGCTCACAGAAGGGAGGGAGCGTAATCCTCACTTGTATAGTATCATCCCTGGAAAGGGCCTCAGCGCTCATGCCGTAGCATTTTACTTCAACTTCTTTGCATATCTTCAGAAGTCTGACGCAAGGTGAGGGGCAGGTGGGCATTAGCTTGAAATCTGCAGCATCTAGCTGGAGGTTTGCCTTATAGCCCAGTTAGAAGATGGTTGCTGCTCATGTGGCAGGCTGAGGTCCAGAGCATTGGTTGTTGTATAAGCTCATAGTTCAGCATGATCCTTGCTCCGATGATGCTCACTAGGATGTGGGAAGTGGACATCTATCAACTGAGCTGCTCTTCTGCCAGGTTCTCCTTTCTTTTTCAGCACTTTCTGGAGCTCCCAGGGAAGCTTTTCTACATTCCACACTCACTCCATTAAAAATGTGTTTAGCACATTAATTACATTGAATTCCACGTGCCTTTGATTGGCACCCAGCTCAGCCCGCCAATTGCTCGTGCAGCTTGAGCTGGATGTCACACATAATTGAAATTCTGCTGAAGGTTGAAGCTGGATTATATTGCTGTTTGTGTTTCCTTTTCTTGGCTGATCTCCAGGTATTAATCAAAGCACAGTTTTCTCCTGCGAAGCTCACAACGTTAAGGGATTGTCTTCATCTCGGACAGCCACTGTTCAAATTAAAGGTGAGAGAGTACAAGAGAATGGGCAAGGGGCTCGGGTTTGCTCTCTGGGGAGGGAAAGCAGGGCTCCTAAATGCAAAAGGATGTCTCAAAGCTGCCGGCAACCAGCACCAGTTGGAGCTCTCAGCAGTCGAAAGAGTGCTTTGTGCTCTAACAGCAGCTCCCACTTGCTGTGCGGGGCTGTATCCTCTTGAAAATTGGATTCAGGAGTGGAGATAGGATGACAAATAACAGTTTTTCCTGGAAAAGGAGTGAGTTGGAGCAGTCAAATTGCTTGTGAGAGATTAAACTAGATATAAACCTGTAGCTGGGGAAATCTTTCCTTCCTGGAGATGGATGGGTCTTGTTAGAGCTAAAGAGGCCGCTGCTCCTACTTGCTTCAATTGGCATCACATCTGATGCTGAAAAAAGACAAGGAAGGTGATCACTGGTGGCTGGTAAAGTCTGCTCATCCGCACGGGTTTTATGGATTGGAGTTTTTGAACTCTTTGCTCTTTAAAAATTCATTCAAAAGAAATAATTTATTGCCTTTGCATGACCAGTTGCCAAGTCCCTAAGTTGATGTCATGATTCCTCTGTTCCTCTGGGTGACTGAAACAGGGATGATCAGAGCAATCAGCTCTTCCCCTCCTCTTCACGTTGAGATGTTCCTGCATTTGAATTTTTAGTCATATTTTAATGCACATTAAATGACATGATTATCACTTCCAGGAGAGGCGTGTCACAGAAATCGTTTCCTCCAAGTAGTAGCTTATTGCTCAGTGTGAGTAAGAGCACGCATTTATGTCTGTATCAGAACTCACAGCTGTATTAGCTAATATTCATTAAAGGATACCTTCAGATCCAGCTGTAGATCTAGTGTTTGTACAGTGTATTTTTCTTCAGGACATTGTGGTTACTGCTGTGCCAAGCATGCAGTCTCCTGGACTTGTAAGATTTATAACTTAATTTAAAAATGTTTGCAGTTGTTGCCTTAAAGGCTCGTCTACGCAGGGGAATTAGTTATTGTGGAATGTATCTTCTATGGATATTTTTATCCTGGGATAGAATGTAGTTCACAAAGCTATTATGCTTTAAAAAATCTCATCAAGCCGTAATTTGAAATAACATTTAGTATAAACAAGCTGCTTTTTTTTTTGATGCTAACACAGATGATTTTAATCTTTCTTAATGTATGAACATGATGATGGGGTAAAGGCCTCAAATTCTTGCATTTCCAGCAATTATGTTTAGCCAGAAGTGTTCCATGAGGGCCAGTTATCAGCTGATGAATCCACACAACCTATCTGGGAGAGTTGTTTCACCATCACACAGTTGTGTGTGCACACACGCTTTTAGGGCTAAGGAAGAGCAAGCTTAAGTGATTGGGCAGATGTTGCCCCAGTATGTGGCATGTCGTAGAGGTAAAAGCTGGATCTTAAATAGCAAGTCCAGCACTATAGTTGTAGACATTCTCACTGTAATACCTCAAAGGCATGTCTGAAAGAGGAGTTATACACTTGGGGAAGTGATGAGGCTCTTCGAAAGAGCAGAAGTTTTGAAGATGTGTTACAGCCCCTGTTAAAATTAGAGCCAAGCTCCTAACAAGGACATCAGCAGAAACAGGAGCAGGCCCAAATAATGTTTGTTTAGTCTTTGATTCTAGGAACATGTAGGCTTCAATGAAATCACCCCCAGGAGTAGTTGTCCATACATGCACAAACCTCTCTTACCCAGATCCATCTGTTAATGAGGACTCATGTCTTTCTACAGTTTATTAAACCATTTGTTTCTTCTGTGTTTCCAGAGGCAAATATTTTTGCTAGGGCATTTACAAACTGTCAACGTTTCTTCCTATTTGCTGCTGTTGTTCATTATCTATTCTCTGTAATGCCCACAATGTGCTGGGTATACTCCAAGCAGAAAATCACTGGTATTGTAGCGCACAGTCCCTAGCCATGTACAAAGCCCCATTGTTCCAGCCGCTCTACAAGCACAGGGGAAGTTAAGTCTCATTATGTTAACACTCAAGGTCCTGTTTTCAGACTGGCTTTGCTCTATCTACTTCATGTGTGTGGCTAAGGCTTTGAGGGTCGTATCCTGTGTTTCAGAGCACAAAAGGAAACAACCACCCACAGGTTTTTTCCCAGTGGCTGATAGGGAAATGCAATTTGTAGAAGAGACAGATGCAGCTTCAGGGAAAGGTTCTAGCAAGCCAGCCCTCTTCAGTGGCTGTCTCCATTACAGAGTGGATGTGTTGGCAGTTCACTGTTTATTCTCACTGATGGTATAGCCTGTATCTCCCTTTGGCCTGCCATCCACTGTGGAAAAATTGTATGTTTCTAAACCCAAAAGTTACAAGTGTGTTTACAAAAGACTTGAATTAAGGGCAATGTTTCAATGATATCCATGTAAGCAGTAAAAGCAAGCTTTTTCCCCCCAAAAAAGCTTACAAACCTGACTACCCAACATCAAAAGGGAAAGAAACCAAGACAGAAAAGTCTTAAGTGGACTCACAAAGACCTTTTACAAAGGTCTTGCGAAGAATCATTTGCCCATTTTCCATCCCAGACCCTTGCTCTGCTGCCTGACCTCTCACCCACAAACACTTATCTAGGTGGCAGCCCCCTGCCTTGGGTCCTGGTAACTTGTTAACCAGATAACAAAGGCTTTATAGGGTTAATCTGTGGCACCATCTATTCCCTGCCCCATGCTCTCCTCTAAGACATCTGTAAAGACTTAGGAGGGGGACTTTGGTCAATGCATTTCTTCTACAAAATGGCCCTGTGGAGAAGCTGAAGGCCGTATTGTGGTTGTCCTCGGTGCAGTGAGAGACAGAGGTGCTCTCTAGCAGAGCAGAAGTTGCAGATGGAGGAATCCTGCTTTGCAATTACTTTTCCACTGCTGCTTTCTGCTGGGTACCACTCAGGAGAGGTGGAAAATGCAGTCAGTTGCAGACCTTGTCCTGAGGACCACTGGGTTTGTGAAGGAGGACTCTTGAGGGTACAGTTTGCGGAGGTGCTGCAGGAAAAGGATTGCAGCAGCAGCAAAGGATTGTTTAAAATGAGCACAGGGTCATGGGAGAGGTTGGTGTTCATGAAGCTGGTAATTTTTCAGGAGTGTGATGCCTAAATGAGAGCAGACATTTGGGATTGAAGAAGAGATAGTGAGGGTTATATGGGGAAGAATAGGAAGTAACTATGTGGAATTACAGTGGGAGGAAAAGAGAAGGCAAAGGGAAGCACTGAGGATCCTAACAGGAAGCCAAAGAGCTCAGGTTGATGTGACAGCACACTGGATGCCCTGCAGGGGTGGAGGTGTTTGGTCAGAGTGAGAGCAGGGGGGCAGTGCTCTGGTGCTGCTTTGTGGTGGTAGAAAGCACAAACACCCCATTCTGTGGCCAGTTTGGGAATCCTGGTTTCATTCCTGGCTCTGTCCTTAATTTGTAGCGTGGAATGAGCTGTATATCAGACACCCCTTTGCCTCGAATCTCCCCTCTACAAAACAGAGTGCTTTTGAAGCCTGAAGGAGGCACAGTTTTCAGTCCAGGCTCCTTCCCAGGGTGTTTCAGGGTTTGTAATGGTTTTGGAGTGAGAACCAGGGGAGGGATTTTAAAGCCTCATTTGGTTCACAGTGTAGGTCCACAGGCCATTGTGTGCACAGGGCTTGGTCATTCATTGCAATGGAGGGGGCAGGGAAGAGGGCTGAGTAGCGAAGGTGTAAACATCACACTCTGGCATTGCTATCAAAGAGGTCAGCCTCTGCCTGTATGTAACAAGCAAGATACTTACTATGAAAGAGTGAGTGCCAATAGCTTGTTCAGTGTTAAAATAATAGTTGAATTCACAACAGCCCGGGGCCACTCTCTAAAGATGTGATATTGTTCCATTTCGGTTAGTGATTTCATTGCATAATTTCCAGCCTCAAGCCTCTGCCATTTCCATGTGAATACCTGCTCAGTTCTGTGTATACTGAAAGGTCTCTTTGTTTCCTTTCTAGCCATGCCTCTCCAGCCTTTCAATGTAACTGTAAGCCAAGTCACCAGCAGCAATGCCAGTGTGGTCTGGGTGCCAGGATTTGACGGCCGTGCACCCCTCCATTCTTGCACTCTTCAGGTATGGCCCCTCTGTATTGTCCCCTGCCCTGCATGAAGAATGGGACTCCCCTGCGCCACGACCTTGCTTGAGCCATCTTTTGCTGTAACTGCTCTGTAGTGGTGTTTGAATTCATATTCCACAGCTTTAAAGCACGGAATCTTAACAGCATGCACTCAGGGCGTATATGGGTGCCAAAGAGCAGGGCATGAAGTTCTGAGCATGAAGCATCCAGCTGAGAATTTGAGACTGGCCCCATTCTCCCTCCCAGCACATCAGTTATCACGTAATTTGCTCCATGGCAGCTACTGCATGCAGGGTATTACACAGCAGCTCATATGAAGCATGTATCGCTCTATGGGAGGTGCCCCTGAGTAGCTGCAGGGTGCTTCTGCTAGCATGAAGCAGCTGCCCCATGATAACTTGTTCCAATGCAGTGCAGTCCCGTGCCAGCTCAGCCTTGTGCTTTGTGGTGCCAGGGGAAAAGCTGGGATCCACACCTACCAGTGAGCCCAAGGGATGAGGAGCTTGCAAAATGTAGGATGGGGTACAGGAAAGGCGGAATGATGTCGGCAGAAGGCAGATTGGGCTTTTTCATACAAGGTCAGGCCCATTTGCATGTTTCAGTGTAATTTTAAGCCCTACCTCTAAATCTTGGTTGATTTTCCCTTGTCAAAGACCAGAAAATCAAGGGTGATTCTTTAGCTCTACCAGGTGCTGAGAAATCAACATCTTTGGAAAACTGGACTGCTTCTTTAGGTTCCTGGGGGAAACGGTACCTGTCCAGCGTCAGGCAGAGGTAGTTTCTAGTACTGCACACTTAAAACACCTGGTAACAGTGCGTCATGAAGAAATGGTGGTTCCTGAAGCAGGCTGTGTAAACTCAGCAGGCACATTCCCCATGAATTTATCTGCCAGGTGTCAGTCTTGGGCCCCTGTGCTTTCCCTACCCGAGTACAACATGAGCTGGAGTGGAATTCCTATGCGGTGTTGCCAACTACATAGAGGAGGATTATAAACACAAGGTACACTGGAAGCAGCCTAGGTAATTTACTTGCAATCCTCTTCGTTTGGCAAAGAAACCAGAGATTTCATGCTCTGATGTTTATTCCCTTTCATAAGTAAAAGAAACCATCATCTTGTCTTAATTCACTGGCAGAAATAGTGCCTGAATATAGCTGGCCCCGGTCTCTGGGTTTTGTTGCTGCTTCTGTTCTTGTTCGCGGTTGAAAATGGTGTTCTTCCTCCCTTTTACAAAGCGAGTTATCTCCAGCTGGAACAGCCTATTCTCTCTGTCTTGCATGCAGCAATGCTAATCACCCTGGGGTTTGAGTGCCCCCTCACTTTTGGCAGGGGTAAGGATGAGGGGGATGGGACACGGGGAAAAGAGGTTGGATCAGAGCAGCTCAGTTTCTGTCCACTCAGCAGTCTCTCACCCCTTTTCTAAGCCTTTTCTGTTCTATTTGGGGAGGACGAAGTTCCTGCGCCTGGATGTGGGAGCAGGGTAACTTGGCAGTAACCCTCCGTGTTTCCTCTGTATCCCACAATGAGAGGTTTTGAGAGAGACATTGACCCACATTTCCATGTGAAAATGATCATGCTCCTGGATCCCCACAATCGCATTTCTGCTCACAGCCTCCCAGAAAGAGGAGGGTTATTGAGACTTGGCCGTGTTTTTCTGGCACTCAGGAATTGCAGAGGGTGCCCCAAGAACACCATGTTCAGGCCGGCAGATTGCTTCTGGGGACAGGGTAGGGAATCACCATGTTTACTGACAGTTAAGCACAAGCCGTGTTCCAGGGCATGAGGGGGACAGATGTAAGAGCACTGACTCTTCAGACTGTTGAACGGAAACACACATCATCAAGCTGACAGGGTTTAACACAAAAGTCTGCTTGTTTTTTCCCTGCTTTGGATGACACTGATAATGACAACAATATGCTTTTCTGTTAAGGAAACTTGAGATCCTTCCGTTTTCTAGCCAAATAAATCAGTGGGCCAAAAGTGTGCGTGAGGGTGAGCAGAAAGGCAGGGAGAAAGGCTGCTGTATATAAAGCATATGAAGTTCACATGAGTGTTTCACTGGTCAGTACAACTTGCTTGTAATCCCAGCTTTGTTATTCCATATGCACTTGAGAAGGAAGATAGGCTGAGCCTGGCAGCTATGCAGCGATTTCTGCTATTGTTAGTACAAAGGCAGGAACACTGAACCTGTCTTTGCGCTGAAAGCACGCAGTGATATCAGATTTAAGTTAACATTCATGTTGCTTACAAATTCAGATTGGGTGAGGGGAAGAGAGAAGGGTTGGAGAAGTTTCTTTCCAGTTCAATTTGAAGCAGTTGAACCAAGCCACCAGTGTCTGCCATGCCTTTAATCCACTACAAAACTGGAAATACATGGATAGGGTTGAGAAAAAGGTGACACTTGGCAGCAGAGAGGTTGATATTGCCCCAGTTTAGACAAGTCTCAGAAGCCAACCACAGCACTCTATGCAATGAGCACATTTAATCTTCTTTAAAGGAAATAATAATCAACTGTAGAATTTGCAGCAAAGGTAAGGAAATGTTTTAGAACACGGAACCAAATTTTCAACTGGTGGAAAATTGTCCTGCCAGAAAGTGATGTCACTGAAACCAAATAAAGGCTCGTGATTCTTGGTTTGACAACTCCCTTCTCCATGTTTTAAACATCACTGATACCATATCTATTCTTACACATTCCTAAACTAAACATGGAATAGATTCGTATACCTGTGTACCTGTTAGTCATATGGCTTATGGTAACAGTCTTCTCGGTTTCACTCTTGGCACAGGTAGCTGAGTCACCAGATGGCCAGGAGGTCTCCACTGAAGTCACCCCAGTGCCACCCTTTGCCTATGGCGTGCAAGGCCTGAAGCATTCCACCAACTACAGCGTTCGTGTGCAGTGCAGCAATGAGATGGGCAGCTCTCCTTTCACTGATAGGGTTTATTTCCAGACCCTGGAGCTTGGTAAGAAAATAGCAGATGAGAACAGGAAAGTAGCTCTGAATCTGAAAAAGAGGCAATGATAAACTTCATTGGACTCTTCCTTGCTAATTTGGAAATGCAGGAAACGTTATACATGTGAGGGTGCTGAGACACTGGAATGGGTTGCCCAGGGAAGTTGTGAATGCTCCGTCCCTGGCAGTGTTCAAGGCCAGGTTGGACAGAGCCTT
>WYDI02017716.1:0-56114 GCA_009867235.2 Psittacus erithacus | reverse complement strand
GGGGGGGGGGGGGGGGGGGGGGGGGGGGGGGGGGGGGGGGTTGGGGGGGGCGCGGGCTGCTTCATCCTTGCAAACCTCTCCCCCCTCTTTCTCTGCTGAGGAGGGAAAAGGGGATGGGCAGTAAAATGCCGTCTCTGGGACAGGTGCCAGCTCCTAGACAAAAGAAGTAAAATAGGCGGTAAAGGGGGAGTCGGGGGGAAGGGGGGGGGAAATTAATAGCCAACGAAAATAGGAATTGAAATCTCCGAGAGGCTGCACTGGCGAAAGTGATGGTGCCTAACTGGCCTTTTTGCTGAATATTTGCTTAGCTATGGGTGGAAAGGAGAAAGTTGCGGCATACTTTTTATTCTCGTCTTCTCTGCAGGCGTTCGACAGCGTGAAGGAAGGGTGGAGGGTGCCTTCTTTCTTTTTTTTTTTTTTCCTCCCCTCTTCTTCTTTTCCCTCCTTTCTACTGAATTATTCATAGTGTCAGTGGTGAAGCCAGGACTATTAGCATGCATCAGACATGCTGTTTGTCTGTTTGCTAACATTCTTCATTCAAGACTTGTTAACTACCAGACAAGCTTAACACGCTTCTTTTTTTCCCCTCCCCTCCTCTCTTCCTCCGTCTCTCTCTCTCTCTTCGCCTTCCCTCCCTCCTTCCTTCCCTCCCCTCGCCCTTTCCCTTCCTTTCCTTTCCCTTCGTTTCCTTTCCCTTCCCTTCCCTCGCAGCCGCCCATTGTTGCCTCCGGGCGCTGGCAGCCGGGGGCAGTTGCGGCCGGAGCGGGCGGAGGAGCGGCCGCCGGTTGCTAGGTAAGGACCGCCTTCCCCTCCTCTCCTAGGCCTGCGTGCACTTGCAAGGACGAGAAATGCCACAGAGCTCGCTCAGTGCCTTCTGCCTGCTTTTCTAGGAGACTGCAGAGCTGCAAGGTGAACACCAGCACATCGGCGGCTCCCCGGGGCTGGCTCCCCACCCTGAGCAGGGTAAGCTGCTTTCGCACCGCTTCCCCGCTCCCCCCTCGACGGGCACCCACCAGCATTTCGTGGCTGTGTACCGCTATGATGGCATAAGCTGCCAGTATTTACGAAGTAGGGAAATTAAGTTTCAGAAACTACATGGGTATTGGCAAATTGGCTCGTGAGTGCCTATTAATTTCTGATTAACCAGTAGTACGTTACTAGCCCGGCAAGGTTTAAGCTCATTCAGGGTGATCGCTTGCTGGCTATTAGGGATGTGATATACTAATATTTGCTATTGTTGCTGTTTTTTAGGTTCTCTTCTCCCTCTCTATCAAGTCTGCCCCTCCCTTCGCTAGTCTGTTTAAAAGCAGCAAGCTTCATTTTCTTAGCAGACAAAGGTCGATCACAGCTTTTATTTCTGAATGCAAATGTTCTAGGACTTGTGCCAGTCTTGCCTTCATTGATTACAATATAGCTTCTTTCTTCAGTGGATTTCCCCCCTTCCCCCCTTTTTTTCCCCCCATATTTTATTTTAAATAGAAGGAAGCTCAGGAAAAAAAGTTGGGTGGTGCAAGTTTTTATATTTATTTAATATTTCACTATGTTTGAAACATCCATGTGCAGAGCACCTCTAATGCAGCTGCTAACAAGTACATAAGGGTTTATGCCATTTGTGTGTGTATGCACAAGGGTACATGTTCTCATTGCTCAACTAATATTTTTTAAGGTAACTGTGATGATCTTTAGTAATTGTATCGCATTACAGTTTCCTGATTGTCTTAGCAATGTGAATTCTGGCATAAATATTTTCACGGTTCATATAGAAGAATTATAATACCTGTAATTGCGCAGGATTACTTTATAATTAACATTTTTTGTCATGTATTTTTAGAATGCTATTTTTCATGGCCTTTAAAGGTCTATAAGTGCCAAAAGTGCGTTTTCTCCTTTATCTTTTACGTGTGCACGAGAGCACATGCACACACACACACTCCCACTCTTTCTCTTGCTCTTCGGGTGTTAATGAAGGAATTTATTTTAAGTATAATACTTAAATATTAGAATAATGCCATTTATAGGTCAAAGTAGTATGTGGATGTAGATGTACTGAGTTAGGCACAATTTGGCAGGTAGTTGTGCACTTAAGATTTATTACTACTATGAAATTGCCAGACCTATTATAATACTTACTTTGTGTTCTTTATATAGACAAGTGCATGTGCAAATTAAACTATCTGGAAATAAATAAGTTTTGAAGACACTTTATGAGGAAGCTAGACTTTTCATATGTATTTGTAAAACAAAATGCTTTTCTCTACACTGAAAAAAAGGGAATGCTTTTGTAAAATATTTCATTCTTTTCCCTTTAATTTTATTTATATCCAGGAATTAAATTAAATATCAAAACAAATCCAGATAAATTTGGTTGTTTGGAGTTTTGTTGTTTTTTTGTTGTGTTTTTTTCTCCATGAAAAAAAAAACAACCAACACCTCAAAAATAATTAGGAAATACCTAGTGACTGGTACAAAAATAGTTTTTAAACTCAGGCCATTGGCAGCATTGTATCAAAACCATCTCCGTATTGACAATGCATTTGAACTGTTTTATGGCAACATAAACTGAAAAACAACCTATAACTTTAAATAGTAAAGCAGTATTTATTGGCCGATCAAGCTCAAAGTAAGTAGAGAATGTTTTAGTGAATTCTGTAGGTAAAGAAGGGACTTCAGGAGCGTATGGCTTGGTGATAGCTGAAATTAGGTTCTTCAAAGTGATTTTTGGAGGCCTGTAGTAGCTGCACAGTACAAGGCAAATAAACTATTAGTTGAGGATTCTAACTTGTAGTTATTGGTATAAAATCATAAGCTGATATTTCAGAGTATATTTTTTATTGGTATAAAATCACAGAGATTTTGGAGTACTCAGTGATATTGCTCCCCTAATGATGCTGTTTAGATAAAGAGGATATATTTTTTTTTTCTTAAGTTGCAATGCTTGTTGGGGTTGTTTTGTTGCTGAGGACTAGCACTTAAAGGAATATAAAATTGCTTCGGGTGTATTAGTTCATTATCTTGTGGTGGCTTGCTGGAAATGATCGCTGTGAAAGTAAAAGAAGCAGAATTACCTTATTACTGGTTTATTTCACAGTGAGAATTTCTGTAAGCATTCTGAAAATGAACATAGTGCATAAAGATCACATGTGTGTTAACTGAGGAAGGATTAAAATCTGTTCATTAGGTTGGTGAATTCCAGGTTTTAAATTTAGAATTAGCTTTAGTCTGTAACTTGAAATATAACTGCTGATAGAAACATTCAGCCTCTCAGATGAATGCCTTCAGGAATTATGCACGTGAGCTTGAGCATTTACATTTTGAAAGTGTTTGGTGTGGGACTGCCAAGATTCTCATACAAAATGTTTGGTGCATGGAATGAAAAATTTAAAGTGTAGTCGTTCTCACCCGCATCTTCCAAATGGATTTTTGTCCTGCAAAAGGATATTTAAGGTGTTGCTGAGAAATGAACAGTAGATTCTTAACCTCCCACCTATCTTGACTAAAAATACGGCTTTTACCAAAAGGTACTAATGCAGGGCAAGAGGGGAGCACAAGGGAAAGGTGCATGTGTTCTAGGCCTGTGAGTAATACACTGTGCTCAACAGAGAGCAGTGTTACATGCAAGGCAGAAAGCAGCTTGCAGTGAAACAAGAGGAGCATAGTCCACAACATTTTACACAAATAGGTGGGTTACGATGTGATGGTTACTTTCGGAGATAATGAATGGGATGAGTGGCCTCCTTATTCAGGTTAAACTTTTTGAAATTAATTGGAATTTTGCCTGGATGATGCTGTCAGCTTTGGATCAGGTTAAGGGAGACTTTATTGTGGGTAAAGGAGAGGGATAAAAAGAAGAGGTGGAGAGAAGAAAGGGAAAAGGGATGGAGCAGGAGTTACCACTTTCAGATGTGGGTGCAGTCTGGAGTTCTCATCTTCATTGAATATAGAAGGTAATTTAAGACTGTGAGGCTGGATTATATTTTCTATGTCTGTATTGGTACAGCACTGCCTTCTTGTATGTGCTAAGTATTCATAAACATTTTGTAACAGGTAAGGAGAAAGAAAAGAAGGAGTGGAAGGGATGCCTTGTTTCATCCAGTTTACTTTTGGGATTTTTTTTTTTTTTTTTTTACTTTTGGGAGGGGGCGGTGGTGTAATTCAGTGTTTCAGCAGCTCCCTTGCAGACAGAATGGTTTCACTGTAATCAGCCTTCGCCCATGTGCCACATGGTGTTACAAACCTCGGCAGGGCCTTGCACCTTATACAGCAGCATTCAAAGTCTTCTGCACACATGGAAGCTCAGCATGGGCAGGCCTGTGATTGTGACACCTTCCCTCAAGCAAATGGAAATAGGCTTAAATTAGGCATTTTTCCTACCAACTGCATCAGTTGCACTCAGCTTGAAACTGGTGCAGGTAATCAGCCCTCCCAGCCTCTCCCCCCACAGTGGCAGTTGTTGTGGAGGCCTAATACATATATATAAATAACAAAGCAACACTGCCATGCAGTTTTGATTTTGATTTATGGCTGAATGTGTCTGAGAAAAAAAAAACCCTAATTTAGAAATATGACTGTGTGTCTTTGTTTCTCAGATAAGACATACTGTAGAACATGTTTCTTCATAGCTACATATGTGTTCATATAGTATGCGTGCTTTTATAATGCATTTGATTTTTTGCAAAAATTGATATTAATTTATTCAGTGTGCATGCAGCTAGTTAGACTTCTGACTGCAGCCAGAAGACAGAAAGTTGAAATCCCTGTGGTCAGCACTATAGACGTTCATAAGTAGAGTGATCCCAGTAGATATAAAATGGCGGGTAGATGTTTTCAGTGCACATACGCTTCTACAAGTCCTGAGTTAATACTGCTGTAAACGGTACTGTGTAAATCCATACTTGTTTATTCATTTGACTCTGTGCCTGATCCACAATAGGATGAATTCTGTTGAGTTTGATGGACTTTGGAGCAATCCTCCCCTAGTCACATCGTCACTAACGTAGTGTGTATGCACATTTGTGGAATTGCTAATAAATCTGGCCTGTAACTTCTTGCTAGAGAGCAAACCAACTGTGATTTTCATAGGAATGATACAGAAAATTGTCCACAGGTATTCCAGCCCTCACGTAGAATGTTTTAAATCTGCTAGTAAGCCCAATAATAGTAGGATTTCATTAAAATTTTACTTATTATCTCCAAAATAACACATAATTCTGTTTAAGATATCTTGATTTATAGGTAGGCATGCAGGAATAAAATGCCTGGAATCAGGCCCTTTGTAGCCTGTGATTTAAAAAGATATACTGTCAAATGTGAAGTCTCATAATTTTCAGTTGCCCTTTGTAAAAAAGTCTTTTTTTACAGAAGATTAGTGTTACCACTTATTTAGTAGTTGTACACTCTTCCCTCTTGCATACATTTGAAATTTCCTATGCCATACCTCTGGAATCAAAGGATCTGATCCAAAGGCCTCTGAAGGCGATGGGGATTTTTCCATTGACTTCAAATGGGATTTGGATTAAGCTTATATACATAATAGTTTGCAATAATGATCTGACTGCTATAGTGGTTTTCAGGGCCTGCCATTAGAACTTTATAAAACTCACAGAAATTGTCCAGGCATAATACTCTAAAATACTTAAGCATTGATCTTATTCTGTTGGTTTTTCTTTTTCTTTTTAATTTTATTTTTTTTAAAAAAGGTGTATGGGGGAGGACTCTAAAGAGCTTCATCTCACTGATGTTCCAAATTAGAGTTTTATGAATAAAAAAAGAGTGAATGTGGCTTCCATATTTGGTATGTAGTTGACACATTACCTTGTGCATTCTTTATTTAAATTAAGACAGTCTTTTTGGAAGAAGTCTATAGATTTAAGATGACAATGTATCACTTATTTATTTTTACACACATAAGTTTATATTGACCTCAACCATCTTATCCTGTTATCTGCCAAGGGAAACATTAAACTCTCTCTGAAGTTTTGAAGTGATTTGCTCTTTTCAAACTTGTTAAAACACAAATAGAAAAGTAAATTGCTTTGGATACTGATTGAAGACTTTGGGAAAGGGAAGGAAGAGGAACTAAAGAAAACTGAATGTATTATTATAATAGCCAATATACCTTTATTAAATATTAAGTAACTAATCATTTTCTGTAGCTTTGATTGATTGTTTTTGAATTGCTGACTGATATTTTGCAACAATTTAAATCTGAGGTACACTTAGTATGTTGCCCATGTATTCAAATACCTGCATGTGGATATGTTTCCTGTGGCATTCATTCAGCTCCTGAAATTCGTTTGTCAGTGTAAGAAGACATTTCCAGTAGGAGAAGGCATCTTCAATTTTAATAATAAAAGAGTTCACAAGGTTTTATAACTACAGACACAAATATTTTTAGAGTGTCAAATTAGGAAAAAATAGCATTTTTTGAAACTGGTCTAGATTTTTTTTTATATATATATGTATTTTCTTTTTTTTTAGGTAATTTAAAAAATAGAAAAGTGAACTGGAAACAGTTGCTCTCAGGAGCTAGAAAACAAGAAGCAGCAGCATCAAGTCTGTTTATTTTAAAGTTGTGGGGGCAGATGGTGGCACTGAGCAGCTTGGAAAAATACATGATAGCATTTTTGTGTTTTACAACCATGGTAGGCCAAGATACTTCACCCTGAAGTTAATTCATCAGAGAGATGTCAGTTTAGGGTTCCTGTAAAGGAGATAGACATACTTAATACTGATTTTTCAACACAAGTTGCATTATTCTTTCTAGTATATTGCTCAAGGTAACTGGTCTTGCAGAGTCACAATAGAATAGGTGATAGAAAAGACTTTGTTCCGGCCAGAAGATAAAGCTGTAGAAGAATGAATTTGTATTTTCATCTGCAAGATGTATTAACCATAAAGAAGTTACAAATATTTGTAGTGGTTTAGATGGGCAGTTGTTTCAGTTCAGGAAGTACTGTATGTTGGTGAACACAAAACTTTGACATGACTTTTAAATGCATTTGCAATTTTTCAGAATTAGTCTTGCTATTTATTGGAGTTCAGTGTGCAGAATGGTAGGAAAGCTATTTAATTGCATCTGCGAGATTTTTATCACTGTAGCTGTTTTGCTGCCCATACACAAAGAGCTCTGGTATACAGCAAGTATTATTTTCAAAAGATTTTGCTCTTTGATAAATATTTTTTCTTTTTTGATATTTATTCTTCTCTCTGGTTGCAGATATTTTCCCCCTTTCTTTTAAGAAAAGAGAATTCTTGCAATATTTTTATTACTTTTGGCAGATGAGATGCCCTGTTTTGTTTGCCTATAGGAAAGAAAACACTATATCCAGACCTGAGTTAGAGGAAAGTCTTCCACAGGTATCAGAGTTTTGTATTATACTCTCAACCAAAGTAACCCTAGTCTAAAAACCTGATACAGGAAGCCTGAACTCAAATGACTCTCAAAGTGCATTTAAAGAACACTGCATTCTGCATGACCTTATGTCCTTCTGCAGTTAGCTTTTTCTCCTTCTTACTTTGTCTGATTTAATCCAAGGAGAGTCAGAGTCGTGCTTTCTTGTTCTAAGGAACACAGCATTGGTGTGATTCCTACTCCAGTATGCATATATGAATTACAGGGTGCATGGGAAGGAATTGATCATATTATCCCCAAATGAATGGAAACTTATAGGCCCAAAGGGCATGCACATATAAATTTTGCTGCAGGAGCTCATTGTGGGATTTGGTTTTGTTTTTAATGCAGTGTGAAATACAGGGATTTTTTGGTTGCTTAGTTATTATGTGAATAACCATTTACATTTTAAAATCTATTAGTGACTGCTTTTAAAAAATAGTTTTTCAACTCAGTCTGTTATGAAGATAGTTACCAGTTTATAATTGAAGGTTATACATTTCCTATTCTATAATTAATATAGAAGGAGGAATTAACAGGATCACATGGAAATTTTGTTTCTTAAATGGAGATTTACATTGATGGATTGAAGGTTTAAGGTGCAGATTTACATTTAAATTACATATTACACGACATTTACATTTTAAATGATACTAAAACAATTATTTCTACTGTCTTCTCTGTGCCTCCTGAATCTCTGTATAACATAATTTCATTTAAAGTATAACACGCTCTACTATATATATATTTCACATGTGATCAGAGTATTTTTTTCTATGGATGCACTCCTATTTGACATAAAAATGAATTTGAACATGTAATATTCATGTGTACATATTTAAGATGCTATTTAGTATTTTATTTAGAGTGGCAATTACTTACTCCTCTGTAACACAAAATGTTCTCACAGGATGGTGTTTAACAGGGTAAAAGTGGTACCCATAAGATACTTGGGACTTTTTTTCCCTAAAATGCTTTCAGGAGTCAGAACTCAGAGTGTTACTTAAGGCAAATAGCTAAGGAATAGCACTTGGCTGCACATGCAGTCAGCTGGCAACAGAGTGGTCTAGAGTTTGTAGAAGTGGAGGACTGCTGTGGGAGAGAAAGGCAAACTGAAGAGTAATTGTACCTGTTGTACAGAGCAGGCCAGTTTGAAAGTCAGGAGTAACGGCAAAGTAGTTGAAATGATACTTTTATGCTGATGTAGTAGTAGTTTATGATGATACTTTCATGCTTATGAAAGGTACTGTATATGCATACATGTATTTGCTGGTAAATATTTCTTCAGTCTGTAACACTGCAGTCCACATCTTGCCATTAGTTTTAGCAAGTTCGAAGGAACTTTAAAGTATGAGCATAATTCTCTTCCCAAAATAGATTTCTTTACACTGTCAGTTGGATGTGGCTGATTTGCACCCATATAAGGTTCTGGGTTGGACACTAAAATTCCGTTATTGTTAAAATAATTGCTTCAAGCCTTTTAACTTTCGATGCCTGCCCAGCTGAATACATGAAAGGGTAAACACCCGCTTGGTGGCGAATTGAACTTGACGTGGAAAAGGGGGGTGGGGGGGAGAGGAGTGAGTGAGCCAGTATCAAATCCCTGCATTTTGTAACTTTTCTTGTCATCGGTGTGTTCCTCCTGAGATACATTCTTACCGAAAATGAAGATTAATTCAAGTTTCAGCCGGAAGGGCTAATCAGCTTTCCCAAAGATCAGCCTGCGAAAAAAAAGGCCTATGCCTTAACTGTGTATCATGGTTTTAAAGTAGCAAATAGTGGAAGAACAAATAGAGAAGTCTCACAACTCTATTAATATCAAGGGATCAAGCTGCAAAATTACTTTGCCAGCTCACTGTACTCATACAGACTTTGTTACAGCTCTGTATGAGTATTTTTGAAAAATACTTACAATGAAAAGGTTTATCTGGGCAATCACTGCCTGTGTTTCACTTTACTGTCTAGTGGGTGTTACTTCTAATAACAATTAAAGAAAGTAAACCATTCTTTACAGACTGAATTTCACCTCTGCAGAAGACTAGTTCAAGGCCTACATAGAGTTTAAGACCTATTCAGATCACTTCAGATAGCACACAGCTTTTTTCTGTCCATTATGCACTGTCCTTTATGTACAGCTACTACTGTAGAGACCACTGGGCCTTGATGAAGTATTCATATGTGGGAGTTAGGATGCCCATGTCTGGAAAAATGAGTAAGAAGTTGGGAGATTCTTTTACACTGAGCCTTGGGTGTAACAGTAAGAGCCTCTTCAAGTTTCCTCCCTTTTGAGTTCTGAGTTTGCCTCAGCGCCTCCCTATGTAAGTTGGCAATAACTCTGATGTTGCCTGTGAGCTTTCTTCAGTAAGAAACTGTTGAAGTTTGAACAAACCATGCACATCGTACATGTGGGGAACACTGGGCTGAGAAGGGAGAAGTCACAGGCTGTTTTGAAAAGCAGTGCCTGCAGAATTTGAGGGGTTAAATTCTGCTTTGCACAAGGCAGCATCTCATAGTCTAGATCTGTGATGCAGCTGCTATTCTAGTCCTTGACTTCCTTTGGATGGAGACTTTCACTCTTACTTGGAGGAGGTGATTATCCTGCCTTCCCAAATTCAGCAGTATTCTCTACCAAAGTGGAAGATGATGTGCTCCCTGCTTACTTGCCATGAGGTGTCTTTCATCACCACCCTCTTGTAAATGCGTCGGTCTGTTTTATGCCCCAATAGGAATATGCTGTGAAATTGCCTGGTCTTCCAGTTTGGGATTCTGCTGTCCAAATAATTAAAATCCAGTTTATTGATAACATCTTAAGATTGTATGGGGAGGTTAATTAGATCATTGACTTAAAAAAAAACAAACAAACAAAACCAAACCAAAACCCCCAAACCTTTACAGAATGCTGACCAACTAAAACTTAGAAATCTTAACATTTTATGTGCTCCCTGCGGAATAGAAAACTGAGAGGAAGCTTCTGAAAATAAAGACATTGACATATTTTGATTCTTCTGTTTGTTGGGTTTTGGGGTTTGGTTTTGTTTTTTTTTTGTTTTTTGTTTTGTTTTGTTTTGTTTTGGTGTTTTGTTCTGTTTTCTCTCTCTGACAATTCTATTCTTTCTATACTACTGAGGCCCGAATGAAATTGAGTTTAGGGTTGATTTCTTTTTACAGCAGCCTGTCCTCTGTTTGTACTACGAGTTTAGTTTCTAGAAGACAGGCAAATGCGCCTGGTTCATGCAACACTTGCATTGTGTAGCAAATCACAGTCAGCTCAAGTGAGCAGTCTTTCTCAGTCACCCTGGCTATAATTTTCACTCTTATCAAGGGCACAGATACAGTGGAGAGTGCTCCAAACACACACGTGATGCACAGAGCTGGGAAGCAGACAAGGGTTTGACTGAGCTCAGAGAGCCACACTGGTTCCACCATGTGGACAGCTTCAAGCCAGCTAAAGCTGCACTGCTTGAGTTGCTGAGAAGGCCAACTGTGTTTTAATGAATACTGTAAAAACTGTGGGTTTGTGGTTTTTTTGTTGTTTCCATCATATTCCCCCATCCCTCCCCCCCCCAGTTAGTAAGTGTGCCTGTGACAATCACATTCTGCAGATGCTTATGCGTAGGAATTACTTTTGCACCCACTGGTAGTCCCGGACTGTTTCTTCCATATCCTCCCTCCTCTCCTCTCATCTGCAGCTGGTAAAGGCTGTGTGAAAAACAGTGCTTTGAACCAAAAGTGAAAATACAGAAGACCTAAAGTGAGAGTATTCTAAAATGTTTCCTAGTAATGCTCTGCCTAATTTGAGAGCTTTATAGCCTGATTATTAATGGTGCTGAAAATCTTCAGGTGAGTGCTGCAGGGCCCCAGGTATGTTCTAGTGCTTGCATTTAGGTGTCCCCAACTGGCTCATGAGTGCTTCTGATAACCAGCCTTCTTATATTCTCATTACCTGCAGTGTGAAAAGAGTTCCAGTCC
This sequence comes from Psittacus erithacus, assembly GCA_009867235.2. NCBI lineage: Eukaryota > Metazoa > Chordata > Aves > Psittaciformes > Psittacidae > Psittacus > Psittacus erithacus. The sequence continues at coordinate 44,755 of WYDI02017716.1, read as the reverse complement.
AAGTTGTGTGTAGGTGTCCTGAACACCAAGGAGTGTAAGCTAGCCAGGGTAGGCAGTTTCCCTCTTCAGTTTAGAATATCAGTTGAAGTCAAATAGGAGAAGTTTGTGTGATAAACCTGAAAAGAAAAAGGGACAAGTGTTCTAGCTTGGATGGTGAATTTGAGCAGGGTTTGTAACTTTTGAAGTGGAGTAACTGCTACTTTTTTTTTTTTTCTTTTCTTCACAGTTTGCACAATATTTCAAAACTTATCCTTTTGATTTTGGGGGTTTTACCACCTTTTCTTTCTTTACTTTTTAGGTCAATTCACATCCAGTCTTTTCAAAATTAGTGGTAGGCAAGGTTATGGTTGCAGGAATTGTTCTGGCTTGTGCATCTCTTGTGTAGTCAGTACTTGTCTTTGGCTGATGCCCAGCTGAGAGAGAAAGATAAAATGAGACGTTCCCCTTTACTTCTGCTCAATAAGTAGTATGCTCAAAATGATCAGCAAGTTTCAGCAAACTGAAGCAAAGACCTGGGATCATATTGTGTCTCGGATGACCTGATGTGTTTTGAACGTACTTTTTGAGAAACAGAGGTGTTGATTGCTCTGGCAGTTCATTGTTGGAGAGAATGAGATTTGCAAGTACATTAGAAAAATTCATTTTTAAGAAAATCAATAGCAAAACAATGTTTCAATCTATAATCTCTGTAATTTACATCTAAAAATCTAATTCTTTTCAGAGGTGAAAACTTTTCTGTGGGTGTTTTATTGAAAAATAGTATTTGAATAGTAAGTCAGTGTTGGGAAGACTTGTGGTTTATTTTTTTAAGAAGCCCTTCCAGTAACTCCCAAAACTCTTCACAGCTATTTCCTTTGTGTCTTATTAAAAAAAAAAAAAAAAATGGAGGGGGTGGGGGATTTTTACAAGATACATTTTAATTTCACTTTGCATTCAGTAAAAGTTTCCTCTTTAGCATGGAAAGTACTAAACATGAGTTTAACTGGAAGCCAATTTTTATGTTAAACATATGTATTATAAATAAATTGCTATTATTGCATATTCTTACTGTGGATGAACTGCTGCAAATAATGTGGTGACTTGAACCTCTGTAGGAGTTTTGCTAAGAGTAATACTGTGAGGCATTAAACCTTACTCTAAAAATATCTGGGGCACTGAAAACCAGTAATGACATAAGATTTCTCTTTTTTTGAGAGGCAGAGGGAAAAAAAAATAAAGACAGCTGGGTGAAACATGTCTTTCTGGTGATAGAAGAGTTCATATTTTATTTTGTCTAGCAATCAAGATGCATTTTTTCTTTTTAGGAGAAAAAAAAAATGCATCATTTTGACTTCTAGCTTGAAAAAGCAGAAGCCCTAAGCTGACATATTCCACACGGTTCCATTTTTCATGAGAATTTTAATTTTGTGTTTGCATGTCATATTTTACATTTAAATTCTGATGTTGAAATCAATTGCCTCTGTAAATTATCCTTTAAAAAGGAGAAAAAGACACCTTTCAGTTCATACACATCAAGTTGGGAATGTGACTCCATAGCTGCTTCTCGTGAGAGAAAAAGCATGATAGCTTCTGTAAGTGCAGCATCAAACCCTGAGTAGTTGTCTCTGTAATAGTATCGTGATGGTGCAAACATTGCCGTCGCTGTACTTTCTAGCAGGCTTCTGTTGTGTCAAAAGGTGAGAGAGGCTGCTATAAATAACTGTGATGGATTGTGCTGTAGCTAGTGATTCTTTTGGAGTTGCTACAGGAGTCTGTATGCTTTGATTGTTTTTTTTTTTTTTTCCATCTTAAATAGCACGCAATGCTATACCATTTAGTATACCTTTATTTCATTTGTCTCATCTGTGACACAGTCTCTTTAAAGAGCTCAAGCTTTAGATTAAAATACAGCTCTCAAGCAGAAAGAAACTGCAGTAAAAGTAGTTGTACTACTAGTTCATCCCATGATTAATAGCAAGACTTGCTTAGAAGTTAGTCTTTGATTTCCTCTGTTTAATTGTAGCCGTAAGTGAAATGGGGTTTTGATTTATAGAAAATGCAAAATTGGGTACAGAAAGTTTTAAATTACAGCAGCAGTAAAAAATTTCCCACAATAATCATCCCATATTGTTTCAATTCAAAAGAGCCAAGCCTTGATTTGTGTGGGAAAGAACTCATAGCAGCCAAGCTCCACATTTGAAACTGGGGAGAGGGGAGGATCAATTACCATTTTTTGAGGGTATAAAAATATGCCTGAACTTCACTATGTAACACTTTTATCATACAGTCCCTCTCTGGAAGGGTGCTTGCTAATTAATTAATTTAGAATAGCTATTTTATGACATGAATACCATGTAAAAGTAGAAAAATTGTGTTAGGACATACAACAACATTGGCAAAAAAGAAAAAAAGACTAGCAGAAGCTTTGGGAAAAGCAATGGCTTGTAATTGTGAGTGAAAATGACTCTTCTGTTTTAATATAATATTTTCATTGTACAGAATGGTTCAGTATGCTGTTAAAGTTTTAATAACTGCACTTTAATAGCAGTAACTTTACTAACAGTAATTTAATTCTTAAACTACTTTTTGGAAATTGTACATGGCTGATCTTGATTTGCTTCACCATGTTTACGTTGACTATTTCTTTCATGAGACCACAATCACTATGTGTGTTTACAGCGCTAATCCTAGAAGTTGAAATTCTAGGTAGTTAAAGTATGTTCTGTATAATTGAAGCTGTTCTGAGGGAAATAACTTTGCTTTAACAAGGCAAGACCAAATTCTGCTCTATTTACAGGGTAAATTCTGAAAAACACTATTCTGACCCATGGAGGTTTACATCTGTGTTCCTGAGAATATGAGTTTTGGAGCTTCATATTTCATACTTGCTTTTTTTGTGCACCAAAATACAGTCAAAAATTATTTTGAAAATAATAATGCAGTTGTTACCCTCTTGGCCAACTTGCAGATTTTTAAAATCCTGCTTCACAGTCTCTCCTCACATACAGTTTTTATCTCGAGCATACTGAGCTTACAGTTTGACTATAAAATGCTGCTTCTATTCCATTTGATTTGGCATGGCCAAAATTTAAAATCTAAACATGAAATGTAGCATTGATCCATTTATAAGCATTTACAAATTGTACTGCACTTCCTGGATAATTTATTGTAGTAGCATTTTAAAGTCAGGTAAGCCTTGCTTTTGTGCTGTAGTCTGACAGTTTAATCAAGATACAAATTTAGAAACAAATCAGCACTGTCTTTTATATAGTGCCTCTAAGTCCATGGTAATTGGTACCAGACATTGGAAAAGGAAAGGATCGCCATTTCATGCTACCAGTACCAGCGGGTGTTGCTCCACAGCTGCATCATAAGAATAGAAGATGCAAGAAAAATTAAAGGATCCTCACCTGCATTTTTCTGTAATATACCTTTTCCAGAGTACGAGGTTGACAGAAAATTCCCTCGAATCCAGTGTGTTAGCTTGCTGTGAATAGTGCCATGTGTTCTGCATGCTTAAACTCTTACCTTTAGATTGCAGTAGTTTTTAAGCCCACTTTCTTTAACTTTGTAGTTTTGAAACATTTGAAAAAACCTGAAAGCCTGTACTTAATAAAATCAGAGCAGAGATGGTGGAATACAAGTGCTTCTGGTGCAATCGGATCATACTGATGTAAACTGTCCGCCTTTGGACTCTCTACAAAGGCTTGTTTTGGGTAGTTTTGTCTTGTCAGAACATACCTTACAATGTGAGCTGCAGTGCAGGTTCCATTCCTGTTCTCTCCACGTTTCAAGGATTCATGCTCAGCTAGAGCATATATGAGCTATAGACTGAGGCTGTATGCTCTGGCAGCACAGATGGAGTATTCTGTCATTAGGACTGTTTGTTGCCTGTTGGAACACACAGCATATTTCTATCGTGGCATCAACAGTTTCTAAGAACTGAGGTCAAAATAAACAAGTTGCAGTTGGATACAGGAGCGGTCTGGGAAACAATTTAAAATTCCCTGCCTAGGCATAAGCATATTCCTAGATACATGGATAAAAAGGCATTTTTATAGCAAGGGCTCGTGTTAATTTATGCTAGCGTATACAGATTAGCATACATTTGCAGGGGAACAGTCAGTAAGTTTTCCATGCGTATTGGCACATGTATGCCAAATGGACCTTGCTTTAAATAAATAAGCAAATTTAAGCACTGTAATCTTGCAGTGCTTCTCCCAGTGTTTGTAATACTTTAGCAAAGCGAAAGTGATGCACATAAAAAAAAATACGTATTTTAATTAGGCTTCAGTCTTCTCTGCAAGTGTGGATGTCACTAATTGCGCTGGTGCACGTGGTCCCTTTGAAGTCGACAGGACTCTTTGCAGGAGTAAAGCTCCAGTGCTGACAGACAAGCTCTGGCAAACCTCCTTGAAGTGGTTTAAGTTGCTACTGCCCCAGACTCCCTGCTCCGCCCTTTTACTGGGGATTAGCGCTTCCTCAGCGGAATTTGCAGGAGGGAACATGTGCTCACACCTTAGCTGCTTTGTTGCAAAACCCACGGGTTCAGCTCAAGCCCTTCAAAATGTATCACTTTCTGCTAAGCTGCTGGAGGGTGCCTCAGGTCTGTGTTTGCTGATTCAGCATGGAGAGCCGTAATCTCCAGCAGCTAGGTGGAGCAGACCGCTGGGAAAAGGGACTTCTGCGCGTGACAGCGAGATTCGCCAGAGCTCAAGTATCAGCGCCCCTTCCATCATGGTAAGTATTTACAGGGTCAGCCCATATATAGATTCAAATTCCAGGTGAAATCCTGGCCCCAGAGAGGTGAGCAGTTTTAGCCAGGCATATCAGTGAATCTGGGGTTTAATTTGTAGTGTTTAAAAAGCCAGCAATTTTTACATAATAGGACAAGTACTTGTGATGATTTTGGCTTGAACAGAGATGTAAATACGTTTGATTCCTGGCAGAATCAGCAGCAGACACTTTGAAAGGTTTACTCATATTTACCTCGTTACAGTCCATTTATAGCTAATGTAACTATCTCCTGTTTACTGAACTGCAAACATGTAAGTGCACACCAAGCTGCTAGAAGTTAGAAAATCTTCTTATGGTTTTGTGTCTTTTTGGTGGGTGCGTTAAATGTAACTCAAGTTTCAGTGGTTAAAATAAAAAAAAATAGGTTATTTTTTCCTTTTCAGAAATGAAACATTACTGAGCTGTATGGCATGCATAATGGTAAATAGCTAATATGGGTATGTGCAACGGCAGCAGTGAAAAGAGGTGTCATGAGAATTAAGAGAATTTTTAAGACTAATATGGAAAGATGTGTTGAATTCTTTAAAAGAAAGAGTAAAAAAGAAAGCCTCCCCAAATTCTTTGTGGCTGCCACTTTATGGCCATTGCTGTTCTTACCTTCCCATGTCATGAGGAGTTCAGTGGTCCATATTGCAACCAGGGTAATAATATTATCATCTCTTTTTACCTTCTGTATGCTCCTACTACCACAGCAACAGGGAGAGAGCTCTCCTAGAAGCCTTTTTTGATGGTCTGATCTTTCTGTCTTCACCAAGTTTGTTATGTTCTTGTTGCTCTTCTCTGTATACCCCAAACACAGTATGTATGTTACATTTTTTTTCCATTCTTTACAATGACAAATCTTGTACATCCTTCATCCTAATCTACCATCTCTTTCCCACTCACAGCTTCTGAGTCTCAGGCTCTTCAATGTCTGTGAATGCAGCTGGGAACACTCCTCCCACCCCCCCCTTCTTTTAAGTTGGCTCTTGGAGCCCACTGCAGATGGTCTGTACCTCATGCATAATAATGATTGCTTTTTTTCCTTCTCAGGCAGGTTTCTGTGCCTGTAAGAGACAGGCACTCTGGCAAGCTTAGACCTGTGTTTTTATATTTTTTCTAGAGTGAGCCTTGGGGGACTTGTTTGCTATAGTTTAGAACCCCTTAGTAGCTTATGTAGTTTGGTAATATCTTGGTGCCAGATGTAGGAACCGGATTTGTCCACTTAATCTTTTGCTTAGGGAAAATTATATATGTTAGCAAAATGAAGTTAGAGCACAGCTGGATAAGAAAAAGAAATTAAGTGAAAGCACTCCAGGAACTGATGAAAATCAGTTGCTTTAGGAAGGTGGTCTTCTAGTAAAAGTATAGCAGGTTTGTGCTAAATGCACTTTAGAAGTGCTTTGGGGTGGCCTCTTGAAACTTGTATATTCCTTACTACTCCTAGCAAGGTTTTTTTCAATGAGTTCACTCTGCACTATTTTTAGACTTGCATAATAAAATCTCTGTACCAAAATGTGCCCAGGACCTCATGTAAGAGCCAAATGAGCATTTTCCATGACAGATGGTTGAAGTTCTAGGTTGCTCAACTTTGTTGCTTCCCAGTTCCTTCATATATTGCTGTATTTCTGCTGTTACACTGTTATAGTAGTCTCAAAAACAGGTACATGTGTGAAGATACATTTCAGGGGTCTTGCTGTGCATGTGCTTTGATTTTCTGGCTTGTGTGGGAGCTGCCTGCCTGCACGGGGTTCTTGATCTCAGCATTATGCTTTGGGAGCTGAAAATGTCGAACATACGCAGGAGAAAAAAAAATGTAAATACATTTACACCAGCAGTTTTAGTATCTGATTTGACCCCTATGAGAAAGGAAATATCAAGGTCAGTTATGGGGCTATATTTTTTAAAAGATCAGGGAAAAATGTCCTGAACCAAGTTGGATTTTGTTCATGATGAGGACTTTTGTTCCTTCTCTGTTTTGAATGTTGATAATATAGGAGAGTTACTCATTAGATAGTAACAATTACAGTCCAGAATCAACTCATGGATTTCAGAGTATTTGCTAAAATACTTTGGGGTTCGAGTGCCTGAAACTGTTGGCTCTTAGAGGAAAAAAAGGCACCCTATTCTGAAGGGCATGAAGGGTGTCAGAGTAAGGGCTCTTAGGAATGAACAGAACAAATAAAACCTTGTGAGAAGAGAGTAACACCAGAAAACAAGCCAGTTAGGCAGCAATGGTCAACAACATAGAATGATCATAGAATCATTCTTCAGGTTGGAAGAGACCTGAGGAGGTGTCTAGTCCAAGCTCCTGCTCAAAGCAGGGTCAGCTGTGAAATCAGATCAGATTGCTCAGGGTTTCATCCAGTTGGGTCATGAAAGCCTCCAAGCCTCGCCAAAGTCTTCTCCAGGCTGAGCAAGCTCAATTCCCTCATTCTCTTCTCCAAGGGCTAATGCTTCAGCCCCCTGACCAACTTAGGGGTTCTCCTCCTTAACCTATCCACATTGCAGTAATGCTGAGCAACCTGATGTATGACACTGGAGGCTTATCTGGATGGTTTTGGGGCTGTCACAGGCAGGTCCACTTGATGGTTGCTGCCAAGACCAACTTGATGGCTGGTTGTGAGACATACTGCTCCCTCCAAGCTCTTCTAAGGGATATGGCTATTTTTGCTGACCATTAGCTAGAAGCAGTGCCAGGAGCTGATGCTGTTGGCTGGTCTAGCCTTGGCCTTCACAGCAGATTCCTGGGTTAATAGTGTGGTGTTACTAATTTCAGGTATTAATTTAGAAAAATATTAGCTTGGATTCAAAAATTGTGACATAGTTTAAATGCTATAAGATGTTAAAACAACACAGAATTTCTCCTACTTTGCTGAGTGCTCTTTTCAGCTGCTGAGATACACATTTTAAGCATGGAGCACGAAGGTTAGAGATATACTAGTCTTAAAAAAATTTAAGTGTCATGTAATTGCATAACTGCAGGAGCCGAGGCCTTAAGAACAATGCTGAGTATCATGAAATTTGTGATTTGATTTTAAAATCAAACAACATTGATAAGATCAAGAGTCTGTTGCTTTTGTAAAGGAAATGTTCATGTAACAAGGGTTTTTTCAAATAGTGAATCATGTCTGTAAAGTTCTAAAATGATAGCTGCTATTATCTGCTCATCTGCTCGGCACAGTAATTAAAGTATATATTAATGCTTCAAGACATGCATTTAGACGTATGGATTGAAATTAGATATGCTTGCTGAGTACAGCAGCATATATGTTGCTATAGGAAATGCTGTGTTTGTGTATTCTTCATAGGTGTAGTTAAATTTAATGTAATATATTTAATCTTATTACATATTATATAATTATAAAAATACACTCAATTTTGTTAAATATATGTGGGGTTCATTCACATATTTAACCTCTCTGGAGCAAGTGTTTTTAAAGGTAAACCTTGCACTGTAATAATCACTAAAGATTAAATTGTTAAGATACTCAAATAGTGCTCAGGGTTCTTTGAGCTGTGCAGAAGCATCAGTGTGAGCAGGGCAACAGAAATTCCTGTCTCTGCAAGATTTGAATCATCTGAGATGCCTGTTTCCACGTACACCCTGCAGATGGGGATGAGGCTCTCGCAGCTCATCAGACTTTGCCCTTCTCTTGCAGAATGGATTTTCACTGAGAGGTGATGAGCTTGTCAGGGGGGGTGTGTGTGTGTGTGCTTCTGTAGCTAACACCATGCTAATTCTTCAGCCATTAATTAGTTTTATCTTGGATGTAAGTTTGCGATGTTGATTCCACCTCTGGCTGAACACTGCAGCGTGTCATTAGGAAATCTCCAGTGTGAATTTACAGGCTGTGCAGTTGCAAAGTGAGATGCTGCTACTGTCTATGACACTTTATACTAGAAAACCTTTCTAATAAATAATCTGCAAGATGTTTGAGAAACTGTTAATATTGCTCCTATACTGGACAATTCATCAGATCAGGTTTACTCTGTTATTTTACAGACTACGTGACTTGTAAGTCAAAAAGCAGGTGTCTGTCCTTTTCATGTCGCTGAAATGCATGCAGTGTATGGTTCAAAACAATGCTGCTCTACTGCTTTACAATGCAGATAACTTCTTTTCTTTTACAGTTTGTCTCACTGTATAGAAATCAGTTGGCAATATACGTGCACACTGCTCGATCTGTTACTTTTTCCTCATGGTACAGTGCAGACTCCTGACAAGGAGTGTCATTCTGTGCAGTGAAATCATGAATCTAATGGATTAAGACAGAGAAGTATCTGGTGGTGTGTTGATAAAAAGGACACAGAGTAAAATCGTTGTATTGGGAATTGTTTGAGAATTGCTGCCCTTGTGAAGTTAAAATATGGGCACTAAAAATGTCTCGTTCTTCCCTGCCTACATTTTGACATAGGACCTGAGTTTTAGAAATCAATGTTTCTGTAAAACTTTGATTTTGGTTTTAGACTTGCACTTCAGTACGTACCTCTTTGTATGTTTGAGATCTAAATGCAGTTTTGCGGGCATCCTTTCTTATACGGCTAGTATTGATGATCACGCCCAAGAGTTATAAAAGCAGAAAAAAGAAAGCACTCTCAGACATTTGCTGCTTCAGTTGATACATATTTGCATGTTTCTGCAAGATGAAAGATTTTTTCTTTTTTTAATTGTTTTTTTTCAGTGTAGCAATCAGCCTGGATGTAGTTTCCGTGTAAGAAGCTTGAAAGTTACAAGAGAAGAATTACAGTTTAACACTGAAAAATCTTTCTCATCTGAACGGTCCTTCAAACGCAGAATGAAAGGAGACAAATAGGTTTTCTATCATGCTGTCCTCAGGACTCCTAGAAGATTCTTCTGAAACTTAGGGTAAGATTGAAAACAGGAACAAACAAGTTAGTTGTAAAGTAGAGGCTGACATAAAACTTAAAGGTATAAAAAGATACTGTTTGTGCATTGACCTCTGTGCTGTAATGTTTATAGGAGCAATACCATATAAGAAATCTCTATGCAGTATTTGTTCAAATAATGAAAACAGAAACAACAATAAATATATATATACACGCAAAGTAATTTTCCGGAAGTCAAAAATGAAAGCATATGTTGTGTTTTCTTTATTCTTTTGATAATATATGTCAAAGTACAGGGATGTTTAATTATAAAAAATTAGTTGAAAGTATGAATTGCTGACTGGTACAATAACTTTTGTCTTACTTAGCTCCTGAGAAATAGCTGAAATATTTGCAGTATGCATAGTTAATGTCATTGACTTGTTCTTAGTTGTTTTGTTTTGTATTCAGTAGTGGTATCCATTATCTTCCATTCAGTGAATTAAATTTTTCCATTTTATTTTCTGATTGCTGTATCAGTTTAGTACAGGTGGCTGGGGTGTCATCAAGGTACCTTCTCTGTGTCTGTAGTCATAGCATTGCATATAAGCAGCATTTTCCAAGGGATATTGGTATTTTCTCATATACATGAAACATTTTTCTCCTGTTTCTGTTTCAGGTCTTATATACAGCTAATATTCATGCCAAAGACCTTGTTGTCTAAATGTGTATTTGGTACAGTTCTTAGTATTACAGGCATTTACGTTCATGGCAGTATAAAATGCTTCTTAAATACTGGAGTGCTCACTTCATAGCCTTAGGAATTTGTCCAGGGCATACAAACAATTTATTTTTCATTTGTTCATAGTCAGACAAGTTTAGAATTAAGACAGTAATGGGTATAGCTATTCTTGCAGCCTTTGCAGCTCATCTTTCTTGTTAACATCAAAGAGAATATTTGTGGTAGAAGACATAGCAGTCGGTAATAAGTGTGGGGGAATGAATAGCATGCAGATTTTTTTGTCTTTTTTTTAATCTGGTTATCCCCTATCCTCCTGTTGTCTGTGTATGTGCTGTAACAGAAAAACATGCATGCGTACTTCTTTTTGTTATCATCCCAAATGTTGTAGATAAAAATTATAGTTATACACTAGCACCACATTCTGCACACACCCCTACCGCCAGAGAGATTAATGAAAACGTGCAAGCACTTATACACCCATTATATCAGTGTCTTATTTCTGGAAATGGCTAGTGTAAATTACGCTTTTGCTAATGAATCCATTGCATCTATAGCCTGCATGGTCCAACTATGGGTTAAATCAAAACTATGTTAAAGCTAAACAGGAATCCTGGAATAGACGTTATTACTCTGGTTTGCACTGGAAGCATATATGTGGATACATATGCTTGTTCAGGCAGGCAAGTGTATAAATGGATAAAGTGGGATTTATTGTGTTGAAGGATAAAGTACTATGTGTGATGGACCTTTTAACTTAAAGGGTTGTGCCTCCTTTGTGTCAATTCTGGGAGCTGTGATCAGCTGTAATAGCAATCATGGAGGATCACTGGTGTGTAAGAGCAACACAATTTCTCTAAGGGCCCTTTGAGTTTGTGATTTGATTGCTCTCACAGCTTGGTCCAAAACAGTATGTTTGTTGACTATGAAGCCCATTTATCTCTGTAACAACTAGGGACATTTTTGGGGGGCTGTGTGTATCTGCTGGAAATTTGTGCATTTCAAGGCCGTAAAATAATTATATAATGACTTCCATTGATAAAATATTACCGGCTTTCTGATTTTTGTCTTGGTTTATGTCTTTAATTATGTGCAAGTGGTGTTATAAAGCTGATATTTGGGTGTGCCTATATTTTACACTGAATTTAAAATGTAAATATCTCCCCATAAGAATCTTCTTATAAAAAATAGAGACGCAGAAGAAATCAGTCTATTTGAAGGATTGTTGTTCTTATTAAGAAAATAGTTGTTATAGCTACCTCTCATAGCATCATAGAATGGTTTGGGTTGAAAGGGACCTTAAAATCATCTGGTTCCAGCCCCCCTGACATGGGCTGGGACACCTCACCCTAGACCATGTTGCCCAAGGCTCTGTGCAGCCTGCCTTTGAACACTTCCAGGGTTGGAGCATTCATAACTTCCTTGGGCAACCTGTTCCAGTGCCTCACCACCCTCACGCTAAAGAACTTCTTCCTTATAATGAACCTGAACTTTTCCTGTTTAAATTTAAACCCATTTCCCTTGTACTGTCACTGCAGTCCCTGATGAAGAGTCCCTCTCCAGCATCCGTGTAGACCCCCTTTAGGTACTGGAAGGCTGCTATGAGGAGGTCTTCATGCAGCTTCTCTTCTGCAGGCTGAACAGCCCCAACTTTCTCAGCCTGTCTCGCATACATAAGTTTAGTAATAAATCTATCTCTTTAGGGCTAGGCCACAGAATAAATTGCTGAGACTAAATAAAAATCTTCTAAAACTTGATCCTTATGAATTTTTAAGCAAGTATTCTATTCCAAGAACTCTAATGTGTGAAGGTTTGTCTGTGGAGGTTGAACTTAATTTTTTGAGGAAGAAACCTAGGTAACAGTAAAATCAGGTAATGCCTAATGATATTGTCACAAATAGTTAATTAAAATACTTTCTTAGTTAAAAAGTCTGCAGTGAATACAATAAATACTAGCCCTTATTTTTGTTGCTATATTATTCCACAATTTTCCCAGCAATAATATAGTTCATTTTGGAAAAACTAACCTTTGTGTCTTGCACTAATATTCAATACTCTTCTTACTGTTCTCTCATTCTGTTGGTTCTCACTCATGTATTCATAGAAGCATTTTTTAGAACATAGTCTTGCATCAAGAATTACTCTAATAAAAAGAAGTTTCTTCTTTTCAGTGTCAGAAGAATGGCCTAGTTATTAGAAACCGTTAAATACATAAAACCAGAAAATCAAAATTAAACCTTATCAGTGAAGTTTTACTGAAAATGTTGAAATAGTCATTGTATACTTCAGATACATTTTCAGTGCTGAATTTTGAGGATTCTTGGTGTCGAAGCTTTGTATTTTTATTTACAACAGCAGCCTAATCACTACAGTGCAGAGGAGCATTAGCAACATGTGGCTATTCTTGACAGATGCCACAATGGAGGTCAAATCACTTGGTTGCTTAATAATGTTTTGTACCCGTGTATGCAATGGATAACAAAGCATCCTTAAGGATGCTTCCAGCTAGTAAAAGCAGAGCTGTATAACTCCAAAACATAGAATCATTCTTGTGTTTTGGGACCTAAAGTTCTTTCACCATGGACACATATATTATTTCTAAATTAGATACATTAGTATTTCAGCTTATTCTTGTTGGAGCAGGTCTTGAAATAGCAGCGTGGCAGATTGCCTCTTACTGCTATTTTTTTTAATTGTCTTTGCTAAAAAGGCTGATTAAAAACTGGAAGCCAGTTGCCTCTTTTTAGAAAGGGTCATAATTTGTTAACCTCATTGTTTTTCTTTTCAAATGTTTGTGTATTTGTTTCTTTACAAAGTGCGTTCAAAATCAGGGTAGAAAGTGCATGTGAAAAAGGTGCCAGTATTCTCATTTGAAATATTAGTATGAGATTACAGTTCATCAGCGATAGATAAACCTATTAATACAGTTCTGTCTTTTTGTTGTATCAGACATTATGTTACTCAGGCTTTGGGCTTCTGTGTGGTTTTGGTACTTGCAGGGAAATGGATTTGAGCAGCATGCCTTTTTTAGTAAGTGAAGCGCAACTCAGCGAGTGAAGAAATGGATCTTAAAGTCACCTGCTATCTTCTCCCTTAGGAAGTAGGCACAATTTTAAATACAGTCATTCTGGACTTAGCTTTATGATCAGGAATACCTCTGTTTGGTATGTGATACAATGTGAGGTATGCTATCTTGTATCTCAAAGTCACAACTTCTCTGCCTTGGTGTACTTGAGACATAGTATTGCATTAGTGCTAAACTGGGACTCAGGTACATCCAGTTGAATAGACTATACAACTTTAACAGTTTAGCCTCACAGCAAATGATTGTTACGGCTCCCTACATTTTTCCACCCATGCCCCAGTAGTTTATATGCATGCTCAGTGATATGGCGAGGTGATATTGCAAGTTTTCTTTTATGTGAACAAGTATCAGATATGAAATCAGATCCCAACATTGGTGTTGCTGCTGCAGAACACATATCAGGTGAACTATTAAAGCTGATTTAAAACTCACCTTTGAATTTCACTGCTTCCTAGAGGTCTAAAATAGCGTTCTTGGACAGTCCCTAAGCACTCAGAGCATCCACAGTCTAGTTGGAGTGTGGCTGTAGCATCCAGACAGCCGGTAACAATCACAGAGATGTTTGATTAGGAGCTTTAACTTTGCTCTCATTTACCAGTCAGTGCCTAGCACTGACACTTGCTTCGGACAGTCTGGCCCATTAGGACTCCTTAGAGGCCAGTCTTTAACCCTTACACTGGACCTTGAATGAAGATCCTTTCTTCAGGTGGCCTGAGAGGAAGGACATTTTGGGCATGTTTTTTAAAGAAACCAGATTTAGATGGTGCCTAAAACCCTGTGAGTTTTGAGGCTGTTACCTCTTGTCTCATGTTTTTTAAGACTTCAGGCAGTTCCAGCCTGCTGTGTACTTGATGGGACTATAGCAATTCTTGAGATGGGTAGCAGAATAAGAAAATGTGGCATGTTAAAGATATTACAGCCCGTTCACAGGTATATCTGGTATTCTTTGATTAAATCTAAGCATGTGATATTCAAGATATAATTCTTATATTTTATTGGGGGGGAGGGTTTGTATAAATTCTGTCTGGGTTGTTTTTTTTTTTTCTTCATGGGAGAGAACTGATACTGCTATATGAAAACTCCCAAGTGCACGGCTGTTGTTGAAAAGTAAATTTAAGGACAAGTTATTTCTAATGTAAATGTGGAACTGCTGGTCACAGTCTGCTCTAAATTCATAGGTTCATGCAGCACTACTGCTCTGACTGCAAACACTGATTACAGGATAATAATATAAAAAAAGTGCAGTGTGCCATTTTCCTATTTTTAGATATGTTTCAACAGCTAGACATGAAATTGATCAATGCCATTTGACCACTCAGCTCTCCGTGGAAGAGCTCCACAAATCACAAGTGAGTCTAGGGCTACCAAGAAGGTTGGCATAATCAGAAGGTTCATCTATAAAACTGGCTTCATAAAACCTGGGTTCAAGCAATTGTCTGGCCTCTCTGCTGAGTTTCAGTTCTCTTGAGTATTATCGGAAAATAAAATTGTGTGTCCACAAAACTGAAATTTAGTAAACTGGCCACGATAAAAAAATATTTATATTAAAAAACAAGCATGAAAGACTAAATATTTTTAAGCGTATATTAGATTTAATTGTAGCAACTGTGCAATTCTCAGATACTGGAATGAAGCACTGGAACTGACATAAATTGCTCTGAGTATTCCCTGGATTAAAAATTCTTGCTGTTTGGATTCTGTCATGAAATGGTTGGCATCCCAACAATCATGACAAATGTATATGTTGGCAGGGAATTAAAAATGGTGGTGCCTCCAATTTGCTGCCTGGGAATGGTAGAAAGTTGTAGCTGTTACTAATGCCATTCTGTTGTCTGTGATGCAGCTAATTTTTAAAACAAAGCAAGACTGGTCACACACAAATGCGTGTGTAGGAACTGCTATGTCTGGTTTTCTTTGAGCATTTTCTGATTTTGGAGTTTTCATGTACCAGCATTTTGTTTTGTTGTTGTTTTGCTAATAAATTAAATCTGAATACAGGCTGACTCTGCCTTTAAACCACAGTAAGGTCTGCTTGAAAAAGCATGATGCTCCTAAAATTTTTTCTAGAGAAAATACCTGATTTTTTGTTTGTTTTTGGTACAGTCTCATCAATGCAAATTTTACTACTTCAAACAGTTGAGCCTGCAGTTCATTATAGTGCAAGACTAGAACTCTTTTGATACCTTATTTTTAGCAACAATTACGCTGAGCCTTAAAATCACATTTGTGAAAAGAAAGGCCTGCAGCGATCCCAGGTCTTGGCCCTTAAAATTTGCTATAACTTAAGCTTCCAAGAGGGGCACCAAAAGACTGAATTCCAGCACCTTCGTTCTCCTTGAGAGAAGACTAGTTGAGGATGAGGTGGTGTTTGGTGGTGTGGCATGACAGTATTTCACAAAACTATTTCAATTTTCACATCTTTGTTCACAGTATTTTCACTTCCTCTCCTAAAGTACATTAAATGTCTTTTTACTTCTTTGGAGTGTAGCATTGTTTGGCTCATGTACTTGACCTGAGGATGCTCTGTCTGTTTTATTGTGCAAGTGCCTCTTGTGTAAGTTTTGAAGTGTGACCTACTTTGAAACACTGGCTGTCATGTGGATGTTGATGGCGACTTCCACCTATGAATTGGGAGACCGTGGTCAGAGGGCGCTTTGATGTGCCTCATGCAGGTGCACTCTTGATGGTGACTCCACAGATCTTCTCAGTCCAAGGCAATGAGGTGCTCTGCACCTGCAGAGCAACTCAGTCCAGCAGGAGAGCCTGAAGGGGAGCTGGTTTTAGCATTTTCCCAGAGCATTTTCCCTGTTTTTCAGAGCTTATGTACTTGACTAAAACATATCTTTCCTTCAGTTTATGGACCTGAGAAGCTCTTAGAGGTATGAATTAATGGGAGACAGGTTGTGTCTGCTGCAGAGTTGAGGAGCTGCTCTGTAGAAGAGAAAAATCATTCCGGTAGATGATTTGTTAGGTTCAAGCAATGCTTCCACAAATCTTTAAGCAAAAATGTCTGGCTGCAGTTGGGACTGACTGATGCTGTCACTTCTTCTTAGGAAACTCTCCATTAGAGAATATTGTATTTTTCTTAAACACGGCCATTAAAAACCTACAGAGAGAAATGTAATACTTAGGCAGGAGGGAGGTGAGGAAGAATACTTCAGAAGATTTGGAGGTGTCTGTCAAGCTTGTCAGAACAACCTTCTGTCAGAATTGCTGTGGCAGCCCAGCTGGAACTTGGAAAGAGGAGCATAGTTTGCCAGTTTGAAACACTGGATATTTTATTCTTATTGTACCTGACTGAAATACCCACATATTATATGTAGTAAAGCTCTCTGAATACCCATATTAAAATTGGCTGCAAAAATATAGAGCCTTCATGTTATTTACCTAGGATACTGTGCATGGAAACATGGTTAACGTCAGGCAGGTTGAGGGAGAGCCACATAAAGAAAAAGATCTGATTAACAGCACCTAGAAATAGGCAAATTAAACCCCTGCAAGTAACCAGACTACTAGGAATGCAAAACTTCCAGGCCAAGAAGATTTCACTGAGTGTATGGAAGAATTGTGTCTGTATATGAACCTGATAAATATAAATTAAAAATATTAATGAATATAAATAAAAAAATGAAGGTACAGCTTTTTTACATTTTCATAGGACAAAATTAAAGAGTGAAATAAAATTGCTAGGAATGAATATGCAAACTCTGATACAGTTGAGGAAAACATTTGAGGAAATTATACATGAGGTAGGAGAGAGATACTTTTAAGTCCTGAAAGCAAGAAGCAGAGGAGAGGATAGATGCTTGCATTGTGTTGCTGAGAATTCTGGCGTGCATATGTACATTACAGACATAAAAGATCCCTAATTAGAGACAGGATGATTTGTGGGAAGTGATTCCAGTGTATAGGAGGAATTGCTGAGAAAAAGACATCTAACCCCAAATGAATGAATCAAAGAGCAAGAGCAGCTGAATTGTCCACAGAAAGGAGCAAAATGGTGGCCACTGTTACAATACACTGGCTACGCTTAACATGAATTCAGGAAACAGAGCAGAGACAAGCTTATGAAGGATGTTGCTGTGATAGTGTGCTGGTATGCTCTTCTGAACACATGCTGGAAAGGGTGTGGAAATCCTCATTATTGATTTCTCGGTGCTGCATGTAGCTTCTTTTGTGAAAAAGCAGCTGTGCTTTGAGTTGTGGTGAAATTTCCAAGGTATGGGAGGAAATTCAGCATTTTGTAGCGCGTGTCCATTGCAGACAGTGGCTGCCACATATGTTTTCAGCTACTGATTGCTACAATTGCATTTGCACTACACTCGTGTATCAGTGGCCAGTTGAATTGCAGTGGGGATGGGGAGCCAGCCAGCAAGGCACCACTGGGAAGCAGAAGGCAAGCAGGGCAAGTGCAACCAGACTGTGGGAGGCAGCCATGCAGGGGCAGACGTGAAATGAAGACCTAGAGCAATACATGAAAGCAATGTTAGGGCTGGTAGGAATGGAGTCACAAGTGTATAGTTCAGTGGTGAGCAGCAGGACTGTGCAGTCCTGCTGTTTGTTGTCTGGTTGATGCCTTGTGGGCTCTCCCATCCTCAACCAGAGATAGAGGAGGCAGAAGGAAACCAGCAGGCAGTGTAACAGGGATTTGCCAAGGTGAAAGCAAGTTCTTTTTCAGCAGAACAGGAAACAAGAGGGTGTACTGGAGCTCAACATATATGAAGGAACATGAAATTGGTCCAAGTGGGTTGGCAGTGAAGGCTAGCCTTTAGGTGTCTTTGCATTAGTAACCTCTCCTTAGTTACCAAATGTTTGCATGAAAAGCATAACAGCTGTCAAAAGGAAAGTTGTGGTGACCCATCTGTGGTTCAGAGAGAGAAGTAGTAGGAAGGTAATGTTTGAAAGAGGCACCAGGAACTTCATCTATCTGAGCATGACCTGAATGTTACCCCCATTTTTTGTGTTTCTGTACACAGTTCTCCAAAGAAAAGCCAATTATATTTCAGAAGAATAGAGGCGTCTCGTGTTGTTATTCATCATGTGGTACCTGAAGCACTAGCACTAACTCAGAAATTGTGAGTTAACCTTGTCCTTTCATCACATATGATCATCTCATCACTAGACGGGTGACTGCTCAAAGCTGCCTGAAAGTAGTTGGGCCCCAGACAGCTAAGCTTTTACACATCAGCACAAAAGCAGCAAAGAAGATGAGAAGGAAAACTGATTGTCCCAAGGGACACAGCATAGTGGTTTGGGTAGTTCTGCTTAGAAAGTCACTTGTGGCTTTTATAATGAGGAACTCACGGTTTGAATTTTCGGACTTATTAGCTGTATATTTGTTTGGTTTTTTTATTAATGCACTATGTGCCACATTTTCTTTGGGATATTGAGTCAAGTGATGGATTCATCCAGTTTAGATCTAAATGCATAGGCTTTCTTTTTCATGCAACCTTGAAGAGATTTGAATCTCAAAACTCCTGAATTATTTTATTTTATGACTGTATGTTTTTGGTACAGCAGCTAATGGTTTCTGAGAGTACCTGTTTCTGGCTGATGCAGAAAAGTAACATAGTGTTTGTTTGTTCTCATTCTTGACCCATGAGAATTACAGTTTTCTTCTTAAATGAGCAGACACAGTTAAACCACTTCAGTCTGTGAAAGAATCGCTGGAAGTTTCCCGTTCCCTATCTTACTGATCCAGTAGAAAAGTAAAACGGGTTTTAAAAAGTCTGAAAAAGATATGGCTATTAAGCTAATACAGTGTATTTCACCTAGCTGCTAAAAGTCTTGACTGTTAAAGTGATTAAGTATAATTTCATCAGTGAAGGTGGTGAGAAAAACCCAAATGCCTGACTTTTATTAGAAGCTGTCTTTAGGAAACCCTGATTCTTTAAGTTAAAAATTACATGTAATTTGCTTTTTATTTTGGGTAGTGCTTTTGAAGATTTCTTAAGACCAGGAATATGCAGAAAGAATAAATAAACCATAGCAGAACAAATACACAGTTCTGAAGTATTCTGTTAGGTTTCATTATATATATTTGCAGTACATGCGGTTTATTCAAAAAGAAAATTGGGCATAAAATTGAAAAGTTAATGGAAACATTCAATTATCTTAAAGATTTAACCAAATAATAAAGATATTTGCAAGAAAAAAAAAAAAGAAACAGCAAAATAAAACAAATCAACAAAGCATCAGTTATGTGCCAGGTAAAGTTTTCATTGAATGGAATGGAAAGACTTCCAGGAATTTCAGCTAAAGCTATTGAATTAATTCCTTTTTTCCCTAATATTCAGTTTGGAAGGGAATTTGTTCATTATTTTAAGAGCTGAAAAGCAAAGTTGCTGAACTTTTTCTCTTATTTTCATGTATTTTAAACCTGAGATATGTAGTGTCCTTAACAGTACACAATCTTTATAAAGGTTTTAAAATTTCACCAAGCTATGTTACCTGAAAAGTTCTTCCTAGACAGTAAGACATTAACAAATTAAGCTGTCTTAGTATAACGCAGGGTACCACATGCTGTTCTGTACCCTTGGAGCTGAACTGGATAGTCACAGATTTGGTTTTGTTCTGTAGATTATGAAAAATTATGTAAACTTGAAAAAGGACTGTAAAGCCTCCTTCAATGAAGCACTAAAAGTTACAAAATAATCTAATTCTTGCATAGATTTTTCACTGCCAATATTACAATTAAATATTACTGCAAGTATTTATTTCAAAAGCCTCAGTTACTACTAGAACAAAAGTGAGCCCATTTTGCTTAAAGAAATCATACATTCCAAATGTATTCCAGAGGAAACATCATATATTTCTTCTGATTACTTTAGAGAAGTAATTCTGAAGCAGGGCATGATATTGATGATGTTTCCACAGGGAAATGCAGTAAAAACATATTTAGCTGTTCCCCTATACAAAATTTAAGAAAAGTTTAAGTCGAGAACTTGAGATGGCTTGTGGTGAGACGCTGAACTAAACTTAACACAGTCTTCTCCATATATAGGCACCTTTTGCTATTAAGTTATTGAAGATACTAAACCCATGAAAATGTGCTGATATTTGGGGTGTTTAATGAAATACTCAAAGAATGTAAGTTTGTAGATACAAGGTAGATATATATTCTACAAAACAAAGTGTGGATGATGAAAAATGAGTCTGTTGTGAATTTTTTTTTTCTGTTCTGCTTAACTATTTGCCTTTTATTTTGAGAATCCCAATGTAGAAAAATATTTTTATAATCAGTGTTTGGCATTTTTGGCCCTCATGCGAGTTTGATTCATGAGTTGAAATCATGTTTCCATGGAAATCAGCTGAATTGTTGATCAGCTTTGAATTTCTCCCACAAATTAAAGCAGCTGGGGGACACCATCTAGGCTGATTCTGTTTATAGTGCTGCCCATAGTATTTTACCTTTTATCCCACATGAATGGGAGCTGTAGTCTGGTGGTGATTTAAGTCAAGATTCACAAATGTTACTTTAAAAAATTCTTTTATATCAAGAGAAACACAAATTCACCAAAAAATAAAAGAATCACTATGACATGTATGCATGTGCTTGACACTTTGGCAGCATACATGCTCAAAAAAGCTTTAGAGACATCTGCAGTCATCATCATGATGACCTTTTTAAGTTTCTACGATCAGCTCACCTCATTTTTAGTGAGATTGAGTTTCAGCTGTATAGTCTTCATTCATAGCCTGTTTCTCTTGCAGTTGCTGCTGTGGTATTTGACAGACGTGTTTGAGTTGAAATGGACTGAATGTCATCCACATAAATACCAACTGGACATTTACCTCCCTCACTACCTTCCTGACATACAGAGCAGGAGGAAAACCAATATGTGATCAAGACTTATCAAAGGGAATAGCTGGGGTTTTTTTTCCAGATTTCTAGAAGAGAAAAAGCAAGTCAGCTATTCTTAAGATTTGTAGAGGACAGGACAGTGTCTGCAGTGTCTGCTGATGACCAGTGTCCAAAAGTCATAGATGCGCTGCAATCACTAAATATGTTTCCATTGCAAGTGCTCAGGAGGGTACCAGGGTAATAATGGAGCGCTGTGATCTCTCCAGGTAGAGGCCTAGAGCATCTCTCTTAGGAGGAGAGCTTGTGGGAGCTGGGCCTGTTTAGTCTAGAGAAGAGAAGACTGAGAGGGAATTTCATTAATGCATATAAATATCTCAAAGCCTGGTGCCAGGCTCTTCAGTGATGTCCAGCAACAGGATGAGGAGCAATGGCCATAAACTAAAACACCAGAAGTTTCACCTCAACATGAGAAAGAACTTCTTTACATTGAGGATGACAGAGCACTGGAACAGGCAGCCCAGGGAGGCTGTGGAGTCTCCTTCTCTGGAGCCATTCCAAACCTGCGTGGATATGTTCCCGTGTAACCTGCTTTAGGTGACCATGCCTTGGCAGGGGATTTGGACTAGATAATCTTCAATGGTCCCTTCCAAACCTAAAGATTCTGTGAAATATAGCTACTCTGTTCATACATTTGAACCTGACAGCAGTCCTCAACAATTTTGTCCAAAAGTAGAAGTTCAGCCTGTGGGCAGTTATTGCCCAGTTGCCAGCATCAAATGACTTCTTGCATGACAGCTGTCAACAACTTCCTCAGCAGGAGCCAGCAGATCTGCCCTTGCTCCATACTATCATCACGAGTAATGGGTGTAGTTTTTCTCTGAGGACTTTCAGAGCAGCTGAAATAAAATGAAACACTACTTCTTAGAAAGTCCAAAGAAAAAGAAAAAGAAAACCAGTGCTTTATATGTAGCTCGGGAAGAGGGGCTTGAGCTAAACTTATTTTAATTAGAATAGCAAAGAGGGGGAAGCTCACAATGCTTGCTCTGTTGTTTCCTTAGCTCTAACGCATAAGTCAAAGAAACGGACGCAGTAGGAATTAGCTACTGTGGGGAGGGTGGGACAAGAATATGATTGTTTGCTGCTTTAAAAGTATTTGTTTATCAGGCATTCAGGTGGGAGGGTGGTGGTGAAAACAGACCCTTCCCCTTGCTGGAAATGCCAGGTGGTATACTTGAGCAATATGCAGATTCTGAGTGTATTTCTGGCTTTCCTAGGCTTTGATCCTGCCATTGAATCCGCGGGGGTGCAAAAATCCACCCACGCAGATCCAATTTTGAAATCCTGGCCTTAATTATTTGTGGTTGGGTTTGGACAAATTACTGTTCTCTGTGCAATAACCATGGTTATTACCAGAAATATGGGGCTATCTAAACCATACATGGATGCATTATGTATGTATGTATGTATATTTTAAGATGTTGTCTTTATTAATGTGTTTCGAAGCTTAACTGAAATTCTCATTACTCAGTCTTGCCCTGTGCTGCTTTTGCCACACTGGCCAGGATCTATAGCAATTAATTTTCAGAGAAAATAGCTCACAGTGTTTATAACCTGAAAACAGTGGTAGAACTAAAAGGAAAACATCTAGCTTTATTCACATTGCAACAAGATCCTGAGATTTTGTTAAACTGCAAATGGACTGATGGTTTTTCTGCACGAACCAGACCCCCCTTTTTTTAAGTTTCTGAGCCCTGTTCATAAGACTAGTCCATCTCAAGGTAGATAATTTTCATCTGCATACAAATAGAAGGTGAATCTCTTAGGAAAAAACCCCACTTTTAACCAAGGATAGTAAACAAGAAGAAAATCAGAACTTTACAGCAAAGTTAGACATGCCAGTGCCATTGCAGAGCCTGGAAATAGCAGCCAGGACCATTCTTTAATTAGAGTAAGGTAAACTTGGTGACTTTTATGTGTTTGCTAAAGTTGTTTTTGTTTGTTTTTTTTTTCCTCTATTTCACCTTACTTTTTCCTGAATTTTTAGCCATTAATGCTGATATATTTGCTGTCTTAATGCTTACAAGCAGATTCCTAGCACTTGAATGTTTCTTTAAATTTGCATTCTTGTCTTCATATTTGTCTTTTAATAGACCCAGGTCAAAGGAAAATACTATCTTCAAATGTTCATAGGTAGGATATGGCAAGCTAGATAATTTCAGTTACCCTATGTTCTCAGTTGGAAATCAACTGAAAAATTCTAGAAGCTTTCAGGTAATTACTGCGCCTGCTTGGACTTGTGCAAAACTGAATTTTACTTGAGGTTACTCCAGCTTTCACTGAGGTGCCATCCAGGTCCTCTAAAATGTATTCCTAATACTCAACCGGCTTGTCAAGTTTTAAATTAGCAGCCAAACCTGGTAACAGCTGAATACAGTTTTCTCTTCATGAGATTTCAAACAGCTGTTCTTCTACAAGTGGGGTAGAAGACTTCTCTGTCACACCTCCCACGTGCTTCTCCAACCAGGGAGATGGACTTCCTGCTTAAAGCAAAGGGCTTGGGCTGTGGCAGCAATGGCTTGGCTCTCTGCTCTGCTGCAGCCTTCCTGCACAGCCTCTCTAGGTTTCTCTTCCTGTAGCTTCCTTTCACCATCATGTATCATGCTGCTATCTTGTGAGAGGTCTCTTCATTAATGCTTGTTGAGCATTCAGACATTTCAGGTGGAAGATGAGAGAAATATGAAATACCATTCCTAAGTGTTCTTTGCTGCCTGAAAAAAATAAATCATGGTTATATGAGTGACCTGTCCGAAAATTAGAGAAACCTGCAAAGCACTAGATATTTCTCTCATGGGAAATATTACTCTTGCCTTTCAATGAATAGTATTTAGAATTAAAACAAACAAACAAACAGAAAAACAACCAAAAAAACTAAACCCAAACAAAACCCCCAGCATTAGTATTTTGCCAGATTAGTAGGCTATTAAGTAATGCAAAAGACTTTTTATAGTTTGGTACAGTCAGTTTGGATTTCTAAGTCGTGGTTGTGTTTAGTGTCTCTTTAAAAAAAGAATCTCAGGCTTTCAGAATTGCATGTTCCAGAGCGTTGGTAACCTGTTACAGCCTATGTTGGAACTGTTTTCTAACCCTGAAATAAACCTCTTGAAGGGATCCTCAGTCTTCTTCTGACGGAAAGTAATAGTAAGCTGAAGGAGATCTCTTTAAGGCCTTTAGTTACGAGAAGCCAGTTATACAATGGGGAAGAATTTTGCTTTCAATAGACGTGTGCATTTTTTTTCCCTACAGAATTGCATTCTGTCATGGAATGTATGGATATTACAAAACCTTTTTTTAAACATAGGGTTTTTTTAAAAAGACAAGGTTTAGAAATTGCGAGTAATTTTGGAAATGTCGGTGTTGGAGAACTAAACTGGAGACGTTGCTATTACCCCTTACAAAGGTTTCAAAGCATTCAGCTCTATGCAGGGAATCCACCTATAAGGTGCCTCATGCTGGGATGCGAAAGTCCAAACTTGTCACCTTCCAGCCTTTGACCTTCTTTCATTTTTATGAGAAAATGCTATAAATATATGCTTGCCCATTAATACAATGTGGTGTCTTATATATTTAATAGTTTCCCACAGTAAAAAATCGTCTGCACATATTTCTGCATGGGAAACGTGGTGAATGTTACACAAGCAAGAAATGTGTTTCATCTTTGACACTACAAGTAGATTGTAGCATTTCAAAATTTGCAGATTTTTTCTGTAAATTGATATTCCACTATCTTTCGTTGGTGTCTTTCAAGTTCTATTGGCTTTCAGCTAGAAAGCTAATGATAACACATCAGAATGGCACCCTTTTAAAAGAACAAAAGCAGGGTACACGTCTGTAATAATAGTGTAATGACATCAGATCTGTGCATATATGGTTTAGTATTATTTACCTAAATGCTCCTTCATTGGCATGTAGACAGTTTCTTTGATGCTTTCTCTTCATATTATGTTTTGCAACACCAGTCTGGCATCATTAGACATCCACCCGCAAGCATTTTTAAGATTTTTCCACACAGCCATAAAATTGCACCTTCCTCGTTGAATCTAAAATCAAGTACACCTGTAATAACAAAGCAGTGGAATAGTATGCATCTCTTCCTGGATGTTTTAACTGCATTGCAGTAGAGCTGTGGTGCTTTGCCTTCACAGACTCAGTGAAATTAAAGGTCGTGTCCTAATGTTACGTCTTCCTGTTTAAAGTGAATAGCTCGTAAATGTTTATCTCAACTAGAAGTGAGAACGTGGTCTACGTTTGTGCTCTCCAGTTCCCATTTTGAGAAACCGTGCAGCAAAACAGCTGCATATCCTTTCATGTCCTTCTTTGCTGTTAAACATTTACATCTTTGATTTCAGTTCTTTGCCAGGTTTCCCCCTCCTTGTGTTTGGATTTCTGGTTGAACCTTGCAGTAGTGCTATCTAGATTTATAGTGGGTTACATTGTTTTCTGTGGAAAAGAGCAAGAGAAAGAAAGAAATCCAGCAGCAGAAGTACTGAGAATTCATGTACAATGTCATACAGTATATAGTTTCTTTTTGTTCTGCCAATACGTATTTCAGTTTGAAATGTCTTGAGGCTGGTTGGGACTATTTCTATAGAGAGAAGACCAAAGTATACAGCATATTGGCTTCCATTTTGCTGTTTTTGGACAGTTGGGCCTGCTTTCCATTTCCTACAATGTTCCAATATAACTAAATCTCATATATTCTGTAATGGAGGCTTCTGAGACTTGGGGCTTCTGCAAAATGTAAAACAGCAAAGTAGTATTTATACAGTATAATATTTTGATTCACTAATGAGCTGTGAGGTGGGTGTTATCATGAACTACTGTGCAGCAAGAAAGGTTCTTAAAACATACATCAACTTACTCCATCTCCAAATCATTGCAGATAACACAGTGTTTAGTTTCTAATTAGACTTGTGTTGTGTTAATTCTCATAAGTAGTGTAAGTGATTGACATTCTGCATTTTAGTGGCAAGTACCAGAGCAGCTGACTTCAGCACCGTGATAAAGACAGCATACAGCTGCTGAGAAAACCAAGCCCTTCTGAGAAACTGATTTGCAAGATCAACACACAGTGATTGGTATGGCCTTGTTCTGAGGAGGAAGGAGGAAATAAGGCATATAGTCTTTAATTAGACTAATGATACTCTAGTCCTAAAAGGATTAGGAAAGAAATATTTAACTGAAAAAAATTCCTATGCATAATAGCTCACAAATTTCTTATTTAATTTGGATAGTCTTTTGCACTGTTTCTCAGGAGCAGGTAACCATTATTATTCTCCCGTGTCTCAGTCACATGTGTTTAAAATACTGAACGTTCATCCTAAATCCTGTTTTCTGTACGTGTGAGTACTAAGTGTAACCTTCAAGGCAGAATCTTGTGAACTATTTCTTGATGGAACATGGCAGGGCAGCATAGGCATTTTGGGGGCTAAATTTATTTCTGAATAATTTTTCCTAGTATGTTTTATTTGTGGCCATCTCATCAGTATTTTTGGTAGTGCAGTTCACTGTGGAAATAGAAATAGCAATAAGGATTTGATACAGGCAGTCTCATTGAACTCAGTTGGGTTATTGAAAGGTACATCTTCTAACATGAACTCTCCAGTCAGGTCCTGAATCCCTTCAGTCAGAGTCTAAATACTAAGTTTGGCTTTTTCAAATCATCATCATAATTGCATTCAGCATTAAGAAGACTGTGTGTATGGCTCTTGGATGTTATTCGTGTAGCATTCGAGTTTTTCGTAGCCTTTAAAGCCTTACTCATTTCAACCATTGTTCTACCCTGTGAGGTAAGACAGGACTGTTATTCTGTCTTATGCTCTGGAAACAAATGGTGATAGTTGGTTCCTTGTATGTGTGATATTGCAGGCAAGGGGCTGGGTAAGGAGTGGTGTTTTCTCAGGATGATCAAGCTGTGGATTGCTGCAAATCCCATCTGCCCTCTCTGCATGCAGTGTTAGAGGCCCTTCCTGGAACAAGCTCCTCAGGTGATTTATCTGCGTGAGGCTGCTGGTACAGGATCACTGGAAAGGCATATGGGACACACGATGGCAGACTCGGACCAGTTGGTTTTGGCAGAGAACAGATCTATAGTGTGTGATGGTCACTTCATGGGTCAGAATTTCTATTTCACTAGTATTCCTTGTGGATCTCATTACCCAATCTAGTTTAAATATCCGTGTTGGATTTTCAGAGTGCACGTAAGTGTGGACTAGAGGCTGCAAAGGTTTTGTACAAATCATGAAACAAATAAAGGTATTTGCTTTTGTCTGTGTGCTTCAGCCTTTCAGTCATATTTTTTTGCAAGCTATCTAAATAAAGGGTCTGATTTTGCTTTGTGAGTTGATGTCAGGGTGAATTAACTTATACTTGAAAGCCTAAACAACTTCCCAGGTAATAAGATAATCATGATTCTAAGTAAAAATAATGGTATTTGTCATCTGCTTGAGAAAGGAAGATGCAGAGTAACCCAAACCTCCCATTTATTTCTCCTCTGTCCTTGTTCCTTTTTTGTCTCTCTCAGAAAACACAAAAAGAAGGCTCTGGGCCTTATGAGAGCCTTGGGAATCTTGGGAAAAGATTGAAAAATCACATGGCGTAACCATTCACTTGACCGTGGTCAATATGTTTTAACCATACAAAACTGCAAACTGCTTGAGCTTTATTATACTGAGTAAAGATCAGCTGCTGCTTTCTTTGAAGATGAAACTTGTTTTGGACTTCACTGGCAGTGGAATCAGGCTTGCTGCAGATCCATGTTGTCATGTTAGGTCATTTGCTTATGTTTCAGTTACGGTGTTTTTTCCAGTTTCTCTTCCACTGCTGTTCTATTAAAGTAGTGCAGCTGCCTGGAGGGCTGTGGGCATTGAACTGGCTGGGGCATTAAAAACAGAAGCTTTAGGTTCTTTTTCACGGTCGAACTTGGATTTTTATATCCCAAGTCCAGTATTTTGTGCTGCCCAAAGAAAAAGATACTGTTTGCTGCACTTCAAAATAACTTGAAAGCTGCTCCAGCTCTATGTGAAGCCAGTGACAAAGTTCTACTTGCTTTCAATGGGAATTTGCAAAAGACCCGTGATGCAGTTTCTCATAGAGTAGAAAAAACCTGTGAGTCTGTAGCATGCATTCCCTTTTGGTTTCAGTGTAACTAATTCTTTGATCGTATTCTTTAGAGAATATAAAGTGGTTAGTCATTGCAAATAGCTGTAATAAGGACTGAATTGCTGAAACACCCGTAATTCCTCCAAACAGTTGAAGGGATGGCCCATCAAACAAGAATTTGCTGTCTGTAGTAAACTGACCTGGTGGCTGCACAATACAGTCAAGACTCACTGTTAAAGCATTTGCCCTACTTATTCAGCAAAACATTGATGGAAAAGAGGAGCAACTGTGAACACTAGGAAGAAGTAATCTTACGTCTGTTCTGGTTGCCACTACTTTTTAAAATAGAAGGATAAAGAAACACAGATTTTTCAGGTAGAGATACATGATTCCTAGCAATCTGATGCCATATAATTTGCACATTTCAGAGAGAAACCACTCTGGTTTTGGAAGAAGAGTCCTGTAAAGTTGTTACTCAGGCATTTACACGTCATCCTGAGAAACCAGATGAGCATGAAGTGTGCAACGGCATTCCTACCTGCTGGTATTTTGTGTGAGTTTGTATTAGAGCACAGGGAAGGAGACACCACTTTTTTTTTTTTTCCTGGATGTTTCCAAACTTCAGTTTGGAAAGTGAAGTGTCAGCTCTGGTTTGAATGTGTAATAATCACTGATGAATCTCAAAATCTAATTTGCATTAGTGAGCTAAAGCACACTGAGCAAATCTTGTGCAAGGCAAAAATGTAAGAACTTCAAGGAAGACATCTTTCCCTTTGCAATGGGTTTTCCCTTGGGCTTTCCCACCACAAAACAGCAGGAGTTTGACTGCCCCAGAGGCTGTTCTTTGTGCACCTACTACTTGCTGTGCCTGAACAGCCATATAAAGGGGAATCCAACAGTGAATCTTCAGCACTGTTGTGGCTTGTATGAAGGGAAGAGTCTGTAGGGAAATGTACCTTCTAGATACCCACATCAGCATTGTGGCAGGAAAAAGAAATTTCTCATGTTCTCCCCACATGAGCTCGTTCTTTAAATCCTTGAGAACAATGAGGCTTCTCTGCAGCTGTGAGGAGCCATAGGGCCTTGTCAGGCATTCGTGCACTTCTCAGCTTATTCTGTTGCACCTTGATAGAGATAAGACTAATTATTAGATCCTCAGCTTTAGACTCCCTGCAGTTACCCAGTGCACAGAGTTTTCTTTATCTTTTTCCACTCTAGCCTTACAGTTTACTCTAGTAAAATCATATTCTTCCTGCTAATGGCAGAATCTGGCTACCAGGAAAGGACATAGTTTTGAACTCTATGGGATGTTACTGATGCGGAAATCATCTAATCTCTTCCAAACACTCGCTACTTTATCATTTTTCACAGTATATCTTGCCTCAAGATTGGAAAGGAATGAGTGATTTTGGGTGGCTAGTTTCAGCTATCTTCAAAGGGACCTAACATCTTCAGAAATTGCTGTTAGGGAAGGCTGCATCTTCTAAAATCGCATTGCCCCAAGTTTTGAAAATTTCAGGCTTGCATCAATATTCATGAGAGATCCAAGGTCAGCAGTATTTAATGAAAGAATACCTTTATGGGAAGTACTTTACATGCACAGTAGATGCATGTTAGAACTCATTTGAAATTAATGTGTAGATTCTGATGCTACCAGGAAGGCAAAACTTAGCAAACAGAAGCATTTGAAACTGGCAACTAGCGTGTCAGTCTTCTGCTACTGAAACTGGATTTGAAGTAGACCTATATGCTGCTCTGTGACTTTTGACCACACAACACATTAGTCTACCATGTGCTGTAATCAGTATCTAACAGTAAGGAGAAGTAAAGGCCTGAAGAAGCAGAGGGTAGTTGAGGCTTGGACTTGTGCCTGTTATGGGCCTGTGACAGTGTCTAGTTGGTAGGACTGCTGTTGTTTATGACCACTGAAATTCATCCAGATGTTTTTGAAGGTAGAAGAAACAAAGTATTGTGTGCACTACTAATTGTAATTCAGAATATGTGTCCTTTTTAATGATGTAATCACTTGCAGTAGATGTGAGAATAAGGTGTGTTAAAACTCAGACCATACCAATTGTTACTTTTTAAGGCAAACATGAACCTTAAATTGGGACAGTATGTCAGCAGTAACTACTGATTCAGTAAATTGACACAACCAGATTAGAAGCAGTTATGATACATGTGCGCTAACTGGACTAGCCAGATGACCTCCCGTGACAGAGTTTCAGTTCTGCACCAGCTATGCCCACTCTGTACTCTGTACCATAGTCTAGCAGGATTTGGAAGGAGCAGTGAGGAGGAGAATGCATCTTTTTTGGTGTTCAAAATTTTTTTTTGCTTCAGCCAAAGAAGCTCACAGTGGCATGGTGTCTAAGGATGCTAGAAAGGAAGGCAGCTTTTGGTTTGGGTTTTTGAAAGATGAGCAGAACGAAGGAAAATACTGAACTGAGTTGTACTTTGGACATTCTGTAACATTTTCATTCTCATCCAGATCTATGTGAAGTTGCAATATTTGTGTGTATGTGTTGAGTTTTCTTAATGGCAGTGAACTGACTCTTTCACAAAAATAGAACAAACATTTTCTTACCGGCCTGGAGAGAAAAGGGTTCTCTGGTGTTTAGTCTGATGAATTTAGACATATTTCAGAGAGATTTTTGCATACACAGTGACCAAATTTCTCTGCTTGTGTGAACTGGCCCAGCATCACTCAATCAATGCAGGCTATGCCAGTTTATGTACAGATAATCTGGCCTCAGTTTGTAACAAATGGTTTGTTTCTCATTCTCCCAATTCCTGAGTAACCAACAAAGGGAAAGTTCTCATTAGGTTTTGAATGTAGTTTTGCTATAAAATGTATACTCTGGGTGAGTAGTCCCAAGCCAGTGAGGTGTCTATCTTGTAATGGAGATATTGTACTCAAGCTAATAGCTTTTCTGGTTCAGCTGAAGAAGGGGAGAAGGGAGAGGCTGGCAAAAAAGCCACTAAATGCAGCAGAGCTTTGAGCACTGTAAATAGTCTAGAGTGTGGCTCAGTTCAGAAAGTTCGAAACCACTGCTTAAAGGAATTTGCACCACAGTGTAAACGTTTTCCATCCTTTTCTGTGAATGACATGGTTTGTTTACTGTTTCTTGTTTATCTGCTCTGCATGATATGTCACATTTATCAGTATAACAGACTGTAGGGGGTAGCAGTACTTAAATGTTTATTTTATGATGTTTTGGCTTTTGGTATTTTCATTCAGCATTTTCCAGCTAAATTCATGCTCAGATAGCCTTTTCTTCTGCTGTTACAGTGTATCTGTCTCAGGCTGCCCCGAAAGAGATTGAGCATTAAACTCCAAAAGGAACTCAGAATACAAAGGGAAGGCATTTGAGAGTAATCTGCAAGGTGTTCAGGTATTTGTGCTTTTATTATGTATACAAGTAGTTGGTGCTCAGTGTGGGGTGCTCTGCAGTTAATGCACTTGAAGGAAAATGTTCTTGTTAACTCACACAAAGAGGTGAGAAAATGACATAAAATAAATGAAAAAGTCACAAGAAGGGTTAAAGCTGTTTAGTCAGAATGCCACCATGCAAATTAAAGATGAACCTGGGGTTAAAAAGGTAGTGTGTCAGAGTTGCACCTCAGAATTCAACATAATTGATGCTTCTGGATGTTCCATCACATATGTTAACTAAATCAGATTTTACTATGTTACTGCCCAGACTGTTGACAGCCATCTGAGAAGCAGTGGAGAAAGTGGATTCTTCTTGATACAGAGGAAAGGGAATGGCCCTCCTCTACTGGCTAAGGCACTATAAAGTTCCCAGTGGCCTCAGAAATTAGATCTGGGAAACTGTGTAAGCCATGGGTTAGGCCTACAGTGAGGGTATAATTCATTTTGGTTTCCGGACATGACAGAGGATCCTGTATACCTTTGCCTGGCCTCAGATTTTAGTGAGATTTAAATAGTGTATATGTCCTGTATACAGATGAAAGGAAGTAGGGCATTTGCAGTTCTTCCCAGTGCAGAAATGGGACTTTCTGGTTTGGTAGCAAGGGCAATGTAGAGAAAGGTTGTAAATTTCTAAATTATAGGAAAATAGATTTTTGTTTTCTGAGTACATACAGGGAAAACTAATACAGGTCTGTTTAGTCTGTTATGTATCTCTGAAGAAAGGAGAACAATTCAAAGCTCCTTGTGAGCAGGTAATGACAGACATGCTATAGATGTGCAAACTGATAACTTAATACATTTTTGTATTTTGATAATAGTGTAGAGATATTGACTGTACACAAGACCTTTTATAGCTGATTAATTCAATGAAGCAAATGGGATTGCTAACAGGCGTAAAGAGTTTTGTTTGCAGAATGTATCAATACAAAATGCATTCAGAGAAAACATTTTACTTGTATAGTCATTACAATCTTGTTAATGTCGTTACAATGATTAAATTGTTATAATTAACATTGCAAACTATTGTTCATAACTAGGTATTTTGAACAAAAGCACAAAAGAAGAGATACCTCCTCAGGGTATATATTTAACAGTTATGTCACTAATATGTGAAAAATCACTCTTGTTAAATGTTGTACCATATGTGACTGCAAAGCTAGTATGAGTAAACAGCAAAGTCACTCTGAGTATTATTTTAATTCCTGAACTACACACTGTATCAGCTTCCAGATATTTATTCAAGTTCATATTTTATTATGTGTGCATTGCTGTGGTTTTGGCAGTGCGTTCATAGACAGTATTGATGCTTTGGCTTTTGCTTTTTTTGGGGGGGGTTTGCTACCAAACTGTTGCTTTGACTTCATGCAATTTGCTTCATCTGAATGAATCTCAATAACTCATATGCACAATCAATATTAAATTCCACAATACCAGGTTTTACTACACATAATGCAGATGTAACACCTGGGACCAGTGAATGATGGTGTAGCATTATTAGTACTTTTCAGTATTTTGTCTTCATTTTCTGTTTTTTGGTAACATTGGTCCTCTAATGCACGTAGTTGTTAGCAGCAGCATCTCAAAATGTAAAGTCCGTGGTGAAAACACTTGGGTTTTTTTGAACCTTGAGTCAGATCATTTGTCTTCAAAACATCTTCAGTCTCTGTTTGGAGTTTTCTCTGTAAGAACAGGAAACTGCTATCAGAATCTCCTAATGTAGATTTAGAAAAGGTTTCTCTTCAACTTCGAAGAGTGATGCTATTTTCCTGAAAAAGATTAATTGTATCTAATGCATTTTAACTTTTAAGCCTTTTGAATATAAGTACACTCGAGATTAAAAGTGTTTAACTACTCAGTTATGCAGTTCCTTCAGAAGAATTAACTCTCTAAGATGGGAGAAATGAGCCTTACACAAATTTTATTGACAGTAGATAGGAAGAATAGTGCCTGAGCGCATTCTATAACCTGAAATTAAGCACTAATTCTGTACTCCAAGGTGGTGGTCAAATGAAGCATCTAGTATTTTGGATATGAATTACTGAACTTACTTAGTGTTCTAAAAACTCATAGTTATGGGAAAATAGACTTAACTATGAATTTCAGATTGTGATCATTCCAATACTTCTAATTCTCTCAAAATAAGAAAAATCTAAAAGTCAGATTTTCCCTTAGAAATTTCAAACTATATGTGATTTGAATAATATGAGTAACAATCTACTTTAGAAAGGAAAATTTCTTTTCCTCTTTGAAGAAAAATTACATTTAATACTCCTTGCAAACCTTTCATGTTTCTAGCACTAAACCCAATACACTATTTTATAAATAAATTACAGTTATAGTACCACAAAGCTACTTACGAGAGGTGCTGCATTTGAGAGATGCAGATTTTAATCCACTTTGATTTTCAAAGGAGGAAAAAGAGTACTTCTGTTTGACAAATTTTGTGCAATTTGGGGAACTGAAAAACTTCAAATCAGTATATTATCGCAGTCTTTCTAGAATATGATGATATTTTAAGAGGAACTTTATCTAATGGAAAACCTTTGAGAAACTCTCAAACCCCTAGTCCTTCTCATTCTAAACCACTCTGCATTGATTATAGGAAGAATTGGAATCAAAATACTAATAGAGAATGTGATAGAGGATTATTCCAGTTAATTGTTTTAACCAGTTCATTCATGTTTGCTGCATTCTGTAACTGAGGCAATGGTTTCAGAAAGTGCAGGAGTATCAGTTACTTCTTTTGGACATTGATTGAGGGTTGAGTGGTGACAGTGATGTCTGGGTGCTGTTGAGCTGATGGTGATGTTCAGATGCTTTTGTTTCAAAATTATGGCTTTGCAACCATTACACAGCCCAGGCATGAGTGGCTTCTGCTGCAAAATGCAGACTAGGTATCAGTGGTTAGTTGAATGTCAGCTGTAAAATGTAAATGTAGTGAGACACTGAGGAGGAAGAAAATAAGACATTAAGACATGATGATGATTTAATTGACAGCCTTCATGTTGGAAGTTCCTGAACTTGTGGTCTAAAAGTTTGGTTTCTTTGATAATGTTCAAAAGCATGAATTGATTCCCCCTCCCCATTTTTTTTTCTGGAGGCAGGGCATTGATTTGGTCTAAGTTGCATGTACTGAACAGTAGTGTGGGGGGAGGGAAAAGGGTTT
Source organism: Psittacus erithacus (assembly GCA_009867235.2). Classification (NCBI taxonomy): domain Eukaryota; kingdom Metazoa; phylum Chordata; class Aves; order Psittaciformes; family Psittacidae; genus Psittacus; species Psittacus erithacus. The sequence goes on along the minus strand of WYDI02017716.1, from coordinate 9,782 downwards.
CAGTAGTAGTGAATTAGGCCTGAGTTATAATGAGTCATAACTGACAACAAAACACCCAAGAAGAGACATGAGACAGGATGAGATTAAATGAGGCAAGCCATGAAAGAAGGGGCAGATTTATGAGTTATCAGCCTACGGATGGAATGTGAAGATATATGAGTGGAGAATGAGATCATCATGAAGAAGTATGCTAGGGGAAAAGGAGGGGGTTCACTGGACAGATCCCAGTAGCCTTGTGTGGATAGTGGGAGGGTTGATTTATGCCACAGGAAAATTAGTATTCAAAATGATATAAAGCTGGGTTAGATCCCAGACCTCCAGGGGCCTTGATTTTTCTCTCACTACACTTCAAAAAAAAACCCTAAAAGAAACTACATCTAGGATAACCCTGAGCCTCTAAGAGTGTGTGGAGACCATACACCTTGATGGTAATCACACCTAGCTAAAATTGCATAAACATGGTTTCAAGTTTGGAAATGCAAGGCAATTTTCAGCTTTTTAAGGAAACTGCTGCATTGCTTAGAGGCAAAATTCTTGCCTTCAATCTAAACAATGCAGTAGCTTTCTTAAAATATTAAAATTTGCCTTTCATTCCCAAAACTGAAAGCATGTTTCCAAGTAACTACATCCTTTGTGCTACACTGCAGCCAAAGCATTTCTTATGGATTGTAACTAGTGGAATTGATTGCCAAGTCTATTTGGATGAAACTTCAGTTGGCACAATTATAATTGATTTCAAGATTCAGCATCTTAAAATTTCCACCTAAAAGATGAAAATAAATACTTGGCTGCTCACAAAGCATAAAATGACACATACGTATCTGTGAAATTTCTGTGCTACTTCAGTCGCATCCCCCGCCCCTTTTTCTAATTCTAGTCTCATATCCTGTAAAGAGTGATTAGGAAGATCTGTTCAGAGAAGTGCGCAGAAGTCTGTGATTTAGCTGAGTCTGCAGAATCAGTTGGCTGTGAGATCAGAAAATCTTCTGGTAGAATTTCTTCTTACATCTGATTCCAATAGGAATAGTTAGGAATCTGGGTAAAGGCAAAAGAGTGTTTCTTACAGATTCACTCATTTTTGCTCCATGTTGTAGCTAAGAATACCAGAGGATATCTGTACTGCTGGCCAGATTGAATTTGAAGTCATTAAACTTGGTAACTGGTGGGTAGAACTTGAGGTAATCAATAAAACAGTTTTGGTTTTGTTGAATGTCATTAACTTTTTGTTTGAAATTTAATTTTGGCTATAAAAGTGAACTGCATTAAAAATTCATGAAACCTTTATCATTCTAAAACTGTATTTGGAGCTATTCAGTTTGGAGTGGAACTGAAAAAAAAATGATAGGGTTTTTTCCATAAAACAAGAAAATTCAAAAATGCTGAAGCATTTTTGCTCAATTTGAGCCAGTAGGCTGAAACAGGCTTTGCTTAATCCTCAGTTTGTAATATTTAATATTTTGTTTAACTATTCCTGATCATTCATTCAAACATCAATGTGCAAGGAGTAGGAGTTCCCTTTAGGAAGAGCCGGAACATCTGAGCTTAAGGATGAGCACATGAACTTAGACCCAGGACTTGTCTAGCAGCGGGTGGATTGTCCAGCCGCTCAGACTGTCACCTGTCCTCAGCACTGGCCAAAACTGAATGCCTAAGGAAGTGTGTAAGAGCAAGGAAACTGCATATCATATTTCAGCTAAGTAATCTCTTGGTGTTCAGCTATTCCAGAGATGTATTCAGCCAGACATTGTCTCTTTCTATTTAGCAACCACAGTGGGTTCCTATCCTGTAAACTTGCCTGATTTCCCTCTGAGCCCGGCAAACTCCAAGCATCCACATTACTCTTCAGCAAGGAGTCCCAGGTTTTGACATGCATATTAAGAAGAGCCACTTCCTTTTTGTCTGTTTTGAAACTACCTCCTACTAGTTCGAGATGGAAGGATGCTTTATGGAATCTGACAGCAAAGCTGGTAAAGGATTATTTTTGAAATGTGATCCATTTTTAGAAGTTAGATTAATGCGGTAGATAGAACATAGATAAATAGTCCAGCACAGGATAGCCTCATAAATGAAATACTGCTAACCTAAAAGGTCTGTACTTCAAGAGAAATAATGTCAATTACAAACATGGGCCTATTTGGTAACAGCAGAAAAACAATAGGTTCCAATTAAAGGAAGCATTTAAGCATATGTTTAACTCCACTGCCATGTTTCAGACTAAGTATATGCTGGGGTACTGGAATGCTGCTGGAACACAATTTTTCTTTTTCTTCTTTTTTTTTTTTTTTTTTTTTTTAGTATTTGCTGGATAAACACCATGTGCTTTTGACTTTGCTGTCATTAGGTATGTATTAGATATAATTTTGTGTAGAACACTGATCCTGATTGGGAGCTCATTAATGTGTTCAGTGATTTTCAGCTTACACTGACAAGAGAGATGAATGGTAGAGAGAGGAGGAAAGAGAGGATTAAAAGTTCATGAGGAGGAACCCTGCCATTTAAAAAAGACAGGAAGAACAGAAATCATTAGATTGCTGCATATTGTGACATAAGATCTCCTTAGAATGGGCTTATAAGTGCTTAAATAATACTTAAATAGAGAAAGGAGACCAGAAAGACTCTAAGAGTAAAATTGTCAAACTTTCCACCTTCCAAGAATTTGATGGTATCTTTTCTTTCCTGGTAGAACCACTGTTTTGCAAACACACCTGTGATTAATGACAGGACATTATCAGAAGTCACAAGGTGTGCTTAAGATTAGACTGTTCTTAAACTCTTTTGAGCATAACAGTACAACATGTGTAGGTCCCATGTAGCCTCTGCCTGTCAGCAAACCCTCAGGTTATGGGATGAAAAGAGTGAGCAGATTTATCTATCCTTAAGAATGGGCATAGTGCAGAGCTGGAAATAAGCTAGTTGCAACTACCTTAGCTGCTCTTTGTCCTCAAACACATCTGAGGTCATCCCTTTGTAGTATCTTCTGTTAAATAAAAAGAAAAGCTCTTTGCTGTGCTTGTAAAACACATTAAAAGCTTCAAATGGAAAGCAATGGAAAGAGCAAAGTATTAAAATTACTGTTTACTCACCACATTTTGCAGACTGCTAAGATTACTTCTGCAAAACCAAATGACCAGCTGAACAAACATGCAAAATCATGATATTGAGAGACTGATTTTAACTAAATCACCATGAAGCCTTGCTGCCTGTGGGAGTTTTTCCTCACTAGGTTTCATTTGGAGAAGGTTTCTTAATACAAACAGACTTTGCACATTTTAGTCCTGAAACTGAGCTGTCTTAAATGTCAAACCTTCTTATGGACAAAATATTATAGGAAATAGAATGTATGACATTACATTACATAACAGTAGTATTCTGAAATGAGTCATATGGTAGAGTTCCAGGTTAAAATTAAAGACAAGCTGTGTGTAGTACAGTATTTGATGATGTATATCCTAAATTCCTTTTATACAAAGATAAAGGCTGGGAGAAGACAAATACTTTTTTTCATTTCATATGACATACTGGGACGCTTAAAGATTAGGTCCAGAATGTCAAAAATTGTGAAGTCCTCTTTAGACAGTAGAACAGAAGGCTGGACTTCAAAAATGCTCAGTTTTACTGGCCCTGAGTGATTCTGAAGAGAATAAGAATTTAAGCTCATAAGAATTGAAGCAGGAACTAGATGCTGCTGAGCTCACTTGAAAATCTGACATCAGTGGTGGGTTTTCAAGCACTGGGAAATAGAGAAGCTGTTTTGAAAATCAGTTTCAGTGCAGAAAATAAAACTGGATGCCCATGTTTAGTCCACTGTTTTAAACAAAACAAGTTTCTGGGTTTCGGTAGGTCTTTTTAAGTGGGAGAACAGTAAAGGGGAAGGAAAACAAAAGGAATAAAAAGCCATTGTTATGATGGAGAGGAGTAAAGACAACAGGAGAGATGTAGGTAAGAAGATGCCATGGAGAGTACATTGCTGTCAGCAAAAGATGGAACCCATCAAAAGAGATGTCAAAAGTAGCTTGAAATGCCAGAAGAGGTAAAAAATGGGAATTATTTTTTCCACAATGTGTTCCTGTCAATCAGAAATCAGAAGGAAACTTTGAGGATTGATAAATTCAGAAAATTGTGCTGCCCATCAAGGTAACATAAAAGGACACCATAAATCCCACCATTAGGGGATTGGTGTGGACTGGCAGTGTACCAGCTTCCTTGTATTAGGAAGATCATTAAGAGGTTTTTTTTTCAGATAAGATAGGGAATCAGTTTATTTCTAAATTGAATTGTCAGAATGCTGTTTATATTCAAAACAAATGCAGTCTAAACAAGAAAAAAAAAATCAAATTCAGACTTCTAAAATCAGTGACTTTACATCTCTTCCAGAGGGCAGATATGTCTTGTGTATACTCCAGGTTCATACAGATACAATAGAAGTATCTTAACACAGAAGTAGTTCTGTCTGTTCATTTTCTCCCTTGAAGCTGTTTGCTGCATTTCAGACAGCTTAGAATGGAGTATTTTTCTGACTCTTGGGACTGACTTTCAGCTTCCCTTTTATGTCTTATTAAAGGCTCTGTCAAGTTTGAAAATCAGTAATGTTAAAATAAAAACAATGTCTAGAGAGAGAGGCACAGTATGTTTTATGCCTGTTAATGAGTGAAGAGTGGGAGGGAAGGCAGGGTTCACAACAGGACTGAAGGCTACTTTAGTCCCTTCTTCAACTGAAAAGGGGAAAAAGGTGTTTGTTTTTTAGAGTATCCTGTGTTTGTATGTACTCAAAATACTGATTGATTTGCTGATATTATTGACAGACATGGCATACATTTCAAGTCCTTGAAGAACAATTTGCAGTAATTTTATTTTACTTTGTGGACATAATTAAGCCACACAACAGCTGTCTGGCAAATGTAAGTGCTCCACTACCTGGTCTCAGGAGAGCAGAAACAAGGCAGAAGTGATTTGACCAAGTGACTGCAGATACTGGATGGCAGAACTGGGATGTAAATCAAATCTTAACCAACCACTTTATTGATAAAGTGATGTATGTTATGGTTGAGGAGGACGGACTCAGAGTCATTGTACTTACAACATCTCATACCATGTGCTAAGCAAACACAGAAAAGGAAGTCGCTTTATGTATAGAGAAAAAAGATACAGCTGTGCTAAATGCTCTTCATAATAAGAGGAATCCTTATCTTGGCACTGCTCAGTCTAATAGAACTCTCCAGGAAATTTCTATTAAACCATAAAAAAAGGTGAGCTCTATCCCAACTGAACAAGGTTTAAGCATGCATCTTTATTTTCTTCTTGAATCAAAATCATCTGATAGTTAAAGAGGACACCTTTCAATTATAGGCATATTTTAATGCCATTTCTCAAAATCTGATATACACTGCATTATTTCACAGAATCATTTAGGTTAGAAGTACAAGCTCCCTAAAGCCTTGTAGAGTTTGTGCAGTATCCTCCTTCTCTATAAATAAATAATATATGACCTTGTGCTATAGAAGCCTAGTAAAGACCCTGGCAGGACATCACACAACCTCTTAATATAACTTCCCAGCTATTTGTGGAACTCTGCCTCCGTGTCACCAAGAAACAGAGTTGGAGGTGACAGTTCAGATTTTGCATCCTCCTTCCGGAAGCCATTTCAATCACGCAGCCAGTTATGTATCTTACTGTGCATTTATAGCTTAAGGAGTCATTTGCAGTTGAAAATAGTCCTGGGCACAGTGAAGATGGACGTCGAGTGCAGGCAAAGGTACAGCTATTTTACTGCTTTCAGGTACTGAAATTAAATGTATGTTTACTAGGTTTCTGTTTCAGTGAAAATTATAATAATAAATGTGATTATGTACAGTTCAGTAAAGATGCAATTTGGAGTGTTAAAATATTTATGTGAGCTCTCAAATGCCATCCTAAGGAGGTGTTACATTAAAATTGCATGTTAAAACAAAATACAAATTTCCCTTCCCTACTTAATGTCAGTTACTTCATTTCAATTCTGAAAATATTTTTCAGTTATTTTTGCGTGGTGATTTTTCTCACTTGGATAAATAAACTTCCAAGTCAATGAATTCAAACTTATAACCTTCATTACTTAAACTTGTTTGTGCTTTGATAATTAAAATTTAAAAACCAAAATGTGTAAAATGCACATAGGCGTGCTGATTTCAGATGTTCATACATGTTGCGCTGTTCTGGAGTAATGTATAAATACTGGAAGAAAATATGCTTCCCACTATAGGAAATCTTTCTTAAGTTTTTTTCTGAGTGTCAGAGCTCAAGTAAGCTGTTCAACCTGGGAGAATGAACAAACCTGAGCATCCTGGCACATGCCAGTTGATTAGCTTGTGTGTAAAGGAATGGTTTTCAGACTTTATAGATTTGTGGCTGCTGAACAAATTCCAGAAGAGTGGGTATTTAGATCAGCTCAGGTCTTTAGAAAGACTGGGTTTCTGTCCAGTGTTTATGAACATGCTGCCACAGAGTTCATTTCTGTGTCCTCCTTGGGACACCCAGCGCAGCTCATGGGCCGCAGATCTCACACCACCCAGCTTTTTAAGCAGTGTGCTGATAATCTGCAGCCTTTCAGAGTAACAGAGGCAAAGAGGATGTGCTTTTCTAGGCTCTTAAATACAAACCAGTATGTAGCCTAACACAGGTAGCTCTTCTTGGTGATGCAAGTGGAAACTGGATTTGAGCAGTAGACACACTCATTGTGAGGACGTTTATTTTAATCTTAACTAGGCTTTGGTGTTTTTTTGGTAACTGATCAGCATAGGCTTCTCTGAGATGTGGAGAACCACTCACATGCATCATTTTAGTCACATGCCTAAATTTCTCAAGCCATTCCCAAATTGTGTTATTGGCGAAAAGTACAAAGTACATTGAATTTGTCACATGCATTCCACTTTTCAGAGCAGGAGGACAGTTTAGAAGTAAAGATGAGAATACAAATTATATTTGCACTGCAGTACTCCAGTAACACTTGCTGAAATAATACTTGTTAGAGTGCTTGTTGTAAAGGTGCCATCTAATTTAATGTAGGATTCTTGAAAGTGCAGCAGTATTTCAGGTGAAAGGGGTGTATACAACTAGCTAGCAAAAAGCAGAAATAATGATCTTTTGTGAATCTCCTGGATTTTAGACAGAATTTATGTTTTTTAAGGTTATGCCTGCATTAGTGGTACATATTAGTTGGCACATCATTTAGTTTACATATTTCATCTGCATCCTTGGAGCTAGGTACCAGGCTGTTACTGTGTAGTGTCTACTCTGAGGACACTTTCATCAATGGCTAGACAAAGAAAATTGAAACTAAAAATTAATTCCTGGGCCCCATGATTCATCCACTGTTTTGCTGTTGAATTAATGAATGCTCAGTGTAAAACTGCGACTGAAAAAATAGATGCCATTGAAAGGAAAACTGAAGTATGTTTTATGGATAATTTGTTTTTCTTGCTTGTGATTGTACTAGCACTGTACTTCTGGAAGAGCGAGAGAATGTTCTAAGGGCAAGTGTCTGAACCAGAACAGAGACTTGGTTTAGTCACCACTCTTTGTGCACATTGGCTTTTCTTGACATTCCTCCTTCCCTGCTGCTGGAGCTAAAAATTTGTTTGCAGTGTTTTGGATTCCCAGAGCTTGTGGCCTCAGTTATGTGGGTATATTCTGTGATAATTAATTCTGCCAGTGGACTTTAGAGTTGATAAATGCTACTATTATTTTACAATTATATATTAAATGTTACCTGTATTACCCTCTCAGGACAACACACTGTACTTCCAGGGAAGAAACACATGACATGAAGAAAATGAGAACATATTTAAATAGAATGTCTCCGTGATAGTCTAGGGAGCGATTAAACTGGAATTCAGCTGAAGTCTTTTGTAGGAACAAGCACTAGTGAAGAATTAGCAAAATGGGAAAGCTACAGGGCTCTGCTTAGCTTGTTGGTTTTCCCCCAGCTGGTAAAATCTGGTTTATAATTTCTAATATAATATTGTTTGAATATTTTGTCCTGTTTTGGTTTGCTTTTAGTTTCTTTGAGAAAGTAATTCCAAGGCTTCTTTTCTTTTCCTATGGTTGCTGGACAAGGTTTCTTTCAGCACTATCTAATTGGTTGGCTTATGATAGGAAAAAGTGCCGTGAAATACAGTGTATACATAAACAAAACCAGAAAGGCTTTTTATGTGTTTGTTCCCTGCTAACTTCTTTCTGTGATGATAATCTCAGTGATTATTTATAACTGTATGAAAATAGTGTCTATCTGCACGAATATGGAGAAGGCACTCCTGATTTAGTTGTGTAGATGAAGAAATGGAGCTACATAAAATAGTTTTCATTCTTCTTGTTAATTCTTGATTGAAATCCATTGAGCATTGTTACTCTTTTGCTGGTAATACACAGACAAAAGAATAAAGACAGGTATCACCAAAGACAAATCCTTAATTTCTATTTCAGAGGTTAAAACCAGAACATATTATTTTATGGATCTGTATGTGCGTATTTAAATGTACATTAGTTATAATGGATAGCAATATGGTAAAATAGAATGAAATCCCTAGTGGCATTGCGATACATAGATTGTGGTTACAATTAGAGAAACCTGTTTAATCTGTGAAATTAGGACTTGCTGTGTGTAGGCATGCAAAATACGGGTAGCATCACTTTTTCTCAGGGAGGCATGAAGCTGTGGTACTTCATGTGTTGTGGTACTTCATGTGTTGTGGGACACATATGGCATATGAAGGAGATAATCAGAACGTAGCTGGCTTTGAGAGTCTGGAGCAAAGGCAAGGCATTTTATGTGCAAATGATCAGGCTTGTATTGGATTCTCAGTACTGGTGGCATAAAACTTTAATTTCCTTATAGAAGAAGAGCAGTTTGAAGTGATAAGCGATAACGGTGGAGGCTGAGTATTGCTTTTCTTTTTAATTCATTATTTATAATTTAAGAAGTTGTTACTATTTATTTGACATCTTTTTAAAATAGTTTTTATTATTTAAAAAATAGAGTAATGTTTGGAATATAGACTTACATAAATACATATATATCTACTGTAGGAAAAAATCCATGAAGGAAATAAAATAGATTAGATTTTGATCAGTTCAATTTGCCATTGTATGTGTAAGAAAACAGTCTACTCTTGGGAGCTAGATTTGTACTGATGATCATAAAAATAATTTTAGGGTGGGAAAGTATGTATCTGAAGCAGTTTCTGGAAAATGTCATTAGCAAGACTAAATACTACTCCTCCCTTTAAAATAAAATCACAGTAAAGTACCCTGCAGAGAGGGTTGCTCTTGGCAGCCAAACCATAACTGTTCATAGGCAACTGTCAGAGTCCAGGCAAGGAATATACTAATCTCTCTCTGCATGGGGGCAAACCTAGTTAGGCACACACACAATTTTATATGATTCTTTAATTCATATGTACATTTTGAGCACAGTGCTTTGAGGAATAACTAATGTGCCTATTCAGTACCTGGGGCAGCAGGTGTTTAATGAAAACTGTGTATTGAATTATACCTTAGAGCTCTGCTTCCTGGTTATTCCCTTTGCCTTGAAAGACACAACCAGTTGTGAATGGTTTTAATACATTTCAAGCTGCACCAGTTCTCTTTTTCCCCAGTGTTTTGGTGAATAATTACAGCAGCTACTGTTAAGAATAGTTGACAAATGCTACTTTATATCTTTAGAAATGCAGAAGTGTTGTGGTTTAAGCTTAGTCGTAAATTAGACAAAGCATGTAGCCTGCTTGTTTTCCCCCCACAACCTGTCCTTC